>JACCGJ010000984.1:60750-175295 GCA_013407085.1 Atriophallophorus winterbourni
CTCTTGCTTGTTATTTACCATAATAATAATACACATACTGTAAACGTCATTATGCGTCCACGTCCATCAAGATAAACAAAACGTTTGTCTTGATCGATTGTAAAGCGATTCTGCTTGCACGAGGCTCGTCGGTATTTGTTTACAATGAAGCGAAAAACCTAAATGCAAGATTTTAAACCCGCACTCGAATTTGCCGTCAAGATAAGTCGAGTTAGAATCCTGGCGTCGAAACATAACCATGCGAACCAACCTTTTACGACGATAAGACGTCCGTCGAATTGGCCATGTATTTGAAAGGTCACCTATATTTTTGATTATGATAACGTGTAAGCTTGGATCAAATGGAACAAAGTAATTAATACCAGTGTGATTGCCAGTTACGATTGCACGTCATTGAGCAGCTCAAAATGAACTACGTTTGCTCCTTTATAGATGAGGGTCACCAACGTCCTCTACCACATGTAGTGAGGCCTCGATTTTACGGGAATAGATGATGTTAATCAATGTGAAATTGTTCATTATGTGGTGCATGTTACCTTGGCGTATTCAATCGTAAATCGCTACAAGAAATTATTTGCAAACGTCAGATTTAGCCGGTTACCTGTATCGCTTAGTCTTAATAATTTAATACATTCTCCATCTACTTTTCGTCGTTACAGCTCGGAAAGTACTAAAATTAGTACTACTGTCAGTTCGGTATCAAGATCATCTGCTGAGCCGAGTTTTGGACAAACACGATCCAGAGGGGGTGCATCCATTCATCGACGATCTTCGGCCTCGGGCGTACCCATCCAGGAAACAACACCACCGCCAAGGGAAAACGAACAGGAACAACTGTTGCGCAGCATGCCGAGACTGGAAGGGCCTGTGGTGCGGAAACGAGATCTAGACGAAGGGGGCGTAGCACGGTCCAAAAGCGCTGGTCGCAGTTGGATTCCTATTTACATTGTTTTAGACAAGGGTTCATTGTACACATTCAAGGACTATCGTAGCAGAAAAGCGAAACCGACGGAGACATTCAAGGGTGAACCTCCAATGGATCTCACGATGGCCAGAGCATCGATCGCAGTGGACTATACCAAAAGACCGTGTGTGTTTCGTTTACATTTGCATGATGGAAGAGAATTCTTATTTCAGACGGCAAACGATCGGGTTATGCAACGCTGGTTGGATAGCATCAACGAAACAGCTCGTCGAATGGCTACACTGCACGCACAACGATCGCCAGAACGTGTCGATCAAACGGGGCGTATGACCAGAGAACAACGGACCAGTAGCATGCGATTGCGATCCGCCAGCCCTATCGGACAAGGTCATTCAAGGAAGAGATTCTTCTCCCTGCGACGGAAATGCTAGCGTCACATGAAAGCGCCCATCCATAGTTTGAAAGCCATGAGCTTTCATGAATATGTGTACAATGTTTTTGCGTTTGTTCATTTTCCGTTTATGTCCTTAGTTTATCGGTAAGGCGCGAAGGCCATTTAACATGGTTTGTGCAATATTCTTTTAGAAATTTTGGATTATGGCTTCCTTTGTGCATGTCACACATTTTCATTCGATCAAGGATTATCAATATAAAGAAAACAGCTTTTCTTTCAATGGTAAATTCACGATTCAAACTAATGGTGCAGTTCGGTTGACCTTGTGATAGATTCTTGTTATTCGAAGAGTCGATTTAATCACCGGCTTGCGTGGATATATATTGCTTTGAATTGTCACTTTCCCTTTCGAAACGTGATGTACAAATTGTGCAGTGCATTTTGACATGGTCTGATTTTACTTATTGTAAACGTGCGTCCAAGTAAGATGTTATGCTTCAGCGTGGTCTTATATTAACATTTTATAGCTGGTTCGAAATTCAAGACTCTGAACCGCGATATCAAACATGGAATCTACCACAAGAACCTTCATACTTTCAAATCAAAAGCATACAAATAAGCAGACTAAACAAACGAAGGGTCGGCAAAGGTAAAAAAAGTTAGTTCAATAGAAAAGATGAGCACTAAAAAATAGCCAACCGCTACAGATAAAAATCACGTGATGAGAATCTAGAGTTCTTTGTGGTGAAGGTCATTTGACTTTCGGTCGACGGACATAGCGACTTGGTACAAACGGTAACGCTGTGACACGGAAAGCGTAGAATTTCCCGCGAATTTCGATTTGCACTTCAGTTCCGCCAATTGCATGTGTGGGTTTCACATAAGCCATGGCAATGTTCTGCTCCAGTATGGGAGATAAACAACCGCTTGTTACATGACCGATGACTTCTTGCTTATTTGCATCAAGAATTTTAGCATGATCTGGTATTAATAAAAGGGAATGACAGATTAATTATGCAAAGTGTGGGGTGTTTGAACACTTGTTGTTAGTCGTAATCATTATTATCGTGAGTAATAATATTTTAATTATGATTTACAGTATTCAAAAGCACCAAATTCGGGTTAAAAGTGAACAGAACGTGAAATATCGTATAACAGATTTGGAAGTAAACGTAATTCAAGTTATCAGTGGCCACGATAACCAATTAAACCATGCCGTGTTACATTTTCGACAGCAGCTGTGCCAAGTGTAAGATAGTTCTTTTAATCAACAAATCCGGCACCGAACAGAACCACTTGGCTTTCCTTATACACTTTACCTTTGCGATTCACTGAACGACTTCTTTGATTCAACCGATGATTCGAGTTACGAAATGCTATTGTTGATTTCAAATTATGAGCTCGCAGTGGTAGATAGTACTCGGTCGATTAGTGGCATGTTAACCCTGTCGGTTTGATGTACGTTGAGTAGCCGAAAGCAAGATCTCCGCCCCAGCTAGATGACGCTTTACATAGGCCCTAAAGGTGAGCAGGCAAGAGCCAGTTCTTCGCAACTCCAATGTCGAGAGCTTCCATATCTCTTGCGAACGTCTTTGTACCGCAAGTGCTGGTGGCCGTTTAAAGGTTAAATTACTGGTTTCAACGCTTCAAAATCTTAATAGAAAAACGACTCACGTCTTGGTTGAGGTCCTTTGGAGCCAAGAAGACCGACGCGCTTTTGCGTTAATTTTTCTGGTTCCAAGATTTGCGTCCGAATAATCTCGAATCCTGGAAACCGAGGTTGCGCTTCTGGATTCCGTCTGCGTTTACCTAAGCGCAGATAAATTAAATGAACCTGGTGTAAACGAGCGGATCATGGTCTAGATGTAATTAATTAATTAATTACCACGCGATAATTGAAATTGGTTATTTTGGGTGGATTATCGTTCTTGTTCTGCCTAGAAGCAAATGACAAGTTAACGGAATCAATTTTTCTTTTGTGCGGGGATCCCCAAGAGGAAAATATTGAACATTATTCAATGTACACACCACCGTTAACTAATCTAGTTCACTTAGGTTTCCTAAGGGAGGTATTACTTCAAAAAAAATTTGTGTTGTCACACACAGTATGAAAGTTTAGCGCATCTGGTTGATACTTGAACAAATTTCGGACCAAAAAGTCACTGAGTGAAACGCCATAGGGAAATATCCGCACTCAAGCGCGGCGAAAAGGAAATCGCGAATGAAAATTTACACAAATGCATCGGCTAGAAAAACGAAATTATCCTTCGACAAGTATGTCAAAACGCCAAAGGTATAGTGGTTCAACCATATGTTGCAGGTTCGAAATGAACGAACAGTTTTGATTTGCATGATTAATACTCGATTGTCGACAATTTGTCATGTCATTAAATGATGAAAAACATACTGAGCTAGGACGCTAATCTAAAGCACAATGCTATTTTTCCCCATCCCAATTCCTTGTAACATGAGCGTGACGAACATGAATAGTAGACCAACTACGAAATAGCTCTTCAAAAGCTCCAGATGTTTGAAATTTGCTTCGTTATCACACATCGAAACTAAAATTTGGAGTAACATAAAATGCCAATTTATAAAAGAAATTTTATGGAGAAACAGTAAATTTATTAAACTAGACCATGGCAATAGAAACGGTAGGCACAATGCAATGAGTCGCGTGCAACAATGTGGTGTGCGACATTTTGGGTGGTACGAAGAAAACCCTCAGGCAAAACACAAGAGAAGAAATCGCCTACACGACCGAGGACAAAAATCCTCAATAATTCGGTTTCGGAAGGATTGCATCAGAACGGTTTGAACGACATCCTCAGAAACGTAAGGAGATTGTGTGTTTGAACATCTGGGTTCTTTGTAAGAACCCTATTTAACAGTGGCATACAAGTATAACTTTGTTTATCACTTATCCACTGTGTCTAGACTCATTGAACCTAATCTTACTATCTGCACCTGATGACGGCAAACAGCCAGAAAACGGTATGGGTGCGTGTAATTGTGGTGGATGTGAGCACCAAAATACATCGGTCGTTTATAAGCGCCTTGAGTGCTTGACCAAGGATCACTTTGTGATTCTGTATCTGAACCTGATCTTACTGTCTCCACCTGATGACGGCAAACAGCCAGAAACCGGTAGTGGGGTGTAAGGAATGGGGATGTGAGCACCAAAATATGACCGGTTTTGTGATGCTTCTTTCTCTGACTTGCGCGAAATCAATTGGCGTTCGCTTGTGTTGTGGGATTCGTGGGTGAACGTACTTAGCGTTGGACCGATTGTCCTCGGGGATAAATCTGTGCGTAATTAACAAGTGACTGTGAAATTCAGAGAGAGAGAGAGAATAACGTTGGACCGAGTAGCCTCGAAGCCTGTGCAGACAACGAAATGGAAGTTAGGGCAGGATAAGTGGTTTGGACTCGCTTCGCTCCGCCCTTTACACAATCTCATTGCCAGATAATAGGGCACTGAAAGATGTAGGGGCATACATCAACTACTCACTTGTACAAGGATTAGGTATCAATAAATTTTAAGTATCATCCACGCTCACAAGGAATCTTTTAGACAAGAAACCGCGATGCTACTGAACCGTATTTTGTGTCTAAATTTTCAATCACCGGTTGTTATCACTGTCATCAATATTTCACAAGATCCCGCAACATTTTGAACCAGAGACGCGACAAAATTGGACAGAATTCGGATTTCCTGCGTAAGCTAGAGCACTTACTGATTAGCCATGCCAGAGAGGCCTCAATGGGGGTAATATCTTCAGACAATTCATTGCCGTAGAGACACAAACCAGCTTCCAGTCTGAGTGTATCCCGAGCGGCAAGACCGATTGGTTTAACGAAGTCATATTGAAGAACACAATTGGCGAAAACTTCAGCCGCGCTGCCAGGCAAGCTGATCTCATAGCCATCTTCGCCAGTGTAACCACAGCGTGTGATACGAATCGGTTCGGAACTGTCAATTCCACACAGAGATGAAAACAACGAGGTTTCCATGAAGTAGAGATTATCGAGCAATGTCTGTTCCTTGTGCGGGATGCATTTGCGTAGCAATTCATTGGATCTTGGACCTAAAAATGTGGATAATAATAATGATCCACAAAGTTTATTAACCGAGAAAAAAGATTCCATAAATAAAGGTGGTGCTCATCTTCGCTCGTGTCGACAAAACATAATTCAACGTGGTAACAGACAAAGTAAAATAAATCAATTCTGACTAGCCATGAGGTTTATTAAAAAAACATCCCGAGTTCTGCATCTGTTACAAAAACATTCACCAATATTCCTATCTGATTAAATGCATTCTGGATAAACATAATCATTGAGCTGTTTTGAGGAGTGGCAAACGAAACGGGATATAGAAACTAATTTCTGATTTTGAAAAGACTATTTTACATGGGATAACTCTATTTCCTCCTGAAATGGACACATAACATTTTGGAAACAGAAAGAGGTTTAGCGTTTGTTGTAAGTTTCTGCGAAATACTGGCTTTATACGCATCGCTAACACACTTTTTTGCAGACAGCCGTTATTTTGTGATGGTTGAAACTATGTCGTCTTCGTTTCAATTAGGAATCTGCAAATGAGTAGTATACGAAGTTCAACAAGCAGGTCCTCTACAAACTAAACTTGTTCTGAATAAACTGCATTACACGGCCTATTAGAGATAGAAAGCAGTCGATGAATTCAATAAAAACCGACAAATCTCAGAGTGTTAGGCTAATAGCTAATTCGAAACATGCTCACCGGTTTTCCAACTACAATTAATCTTCCAATGTTCGCATAATTTAAAAGACATTAGAAATCACTAGACTACTAAACGATGGAATAATCGAGCAGTCAAAATGACTCTCGGCGCTCATTTCTTGACAACAAAAACCGATTTAACGGTCGATCACGCGTATGGATTAATCGAAGTATAACGGACGCTAAACAGATCCGATTATTTTTCAGAGTAAAACGTGTAATGATCAGAGTTGGTTAAAAAAGAATAAAGCTTCATATAAATCAATATTGCTCAGTCAGCCAGGCTTGGGAAAATGATGGCTTACAGCTACCTTGAATCGCAATGAGCGCGTGCTTTTCCATTATTTCAACAACTGGTTTTTCGTCCAATAAATCGACACACTCAGCTGCCATCTATAAGATCAAAGCAATTATTGCAAAAAGAGTTACACGCACCTGTAAATGTTTAATGATTTTGTCTCTGCAAGCAGCGTTTGACACCAAATATAAATACGGTTGCTCACATTTGTTGATAATTGTATCATCCATTATCCCAGCGTTCGCGTTCAAATACACGGACAATGTACCACAGTTGGATGGTAAACTCTTCAAATCTGCCGTTGTGATGGACTCTATGAATCTTACTCTATTTTTACAATGAATCCGCACCTTCAGAGAACAATGAGATGTTTAATTAGCACTTGAAAAGATAGGTGATCGTGGAATAATTGAAATTCGAATGCATCATCCGGTTATTACTGTCGTCAGAGCTGATGATTAAGTCCGGTTTCCATAGTATTAAGAAAAGTGAGTGATGTAATATCACTGAATGATTACAATGATCGTGCTTCGCGATTATCGACCTGTTAATTACGTATGAAGACGACGATTAAACCTAAGTGCTATCGTTGCCGATTCGCGGTTTCCCTCTGTCTATTAACATGTTCAGCTGTTTTTAATTGGCGATGTAGAAATGAGACGCCACATCAGTGTGAGCTTTCATTATAAAGACGAAATTAAACCTTTTCGCGAACCGCAGTGATATGCGAGATAACATAACTGAGCTTAACTTCGAATTTGTGGTGCTGTTCACATCACCCGTACTAAATAATCGGGTTACGGCTATTAGCCGTCACCAAGTGGAGACAATGAGCTGAGGTTCTGTGAGCGGTGAAATAACGGAAAAGTTGTACACAAGGTTAGACAATGAAACCATGATAGATCGGGTTCGCATAACGAACCATAACGTTCAAATGTAGAATCAGAGTGATTCCGGATCAAGCGCTAAAGGCGGTTCAATGAGCCTGAAACAGTGGTAAAGTGGTAAACAACGTTAGATTTTAAATTATGATATTAGAATGTCAGTCAGCTTTACTTATACGATAATGCTGTGATCGATCGCCAAAATGGTTCACAGGACTGAATCAATTCAGCACGTTGACATGCTTTTACCACCAATATTTTGCATTACAAAAACGGGCAAGTGTCACTATTTACAAAACATGTACCATCAAACTAAAAAATTCGTGTTTCATAAAAAGGTTCTATCAAAATTTAACTATTCAGAGAAACGTAAAGGTGCTGAGACACTATTAGTCTGGCAACTCACGACTAGTCTGTGTGGATCAGAGCTTGTGAATTCATACATACACTGATACGAACATTGGCACCGGCAAAGAAATAGCCCAGAAAAGCATGTATGCATGAAATCACAAACCTGATTCAGACTAAGTGTCGCACAGATATAGACTGCACGTGGGTTATAATACTGTCACGTTGCCAAGACAGATATTAAAAATAAAAGTAGATATTGCAGTGAGAATCCAGCAGCTCACTATCAATGGCACGGTGTTAGTTGCGCAGCACAGAAATGCTACACAATTGCACATCGTGCATACACTCCATTGAAGAAGCATTTTAAATGGCTTTTTTTCATTACACTTGAACATTCATCAGAGTCTAATAAAGCTAATTGTTCTACGCGTGGTAATACACATCAGTGATGACGGAAATAGTTTATAATAATCTAGGAAATGATTGCGTGTATCTGAACCACCTACGGAAAATTGAACGTGAATGACAACCATTGTAGCTCGCCCATTTTCAGAGAGTAGAGATGTAAACATATTGAGCTGATATTTCGACGCGGTAAATCGTATAACCCAGTAAGTGAAAAACAACCATAAAATTGGGAGCGATTTTTTGTAGGTTTATAGTCACAACATAAAAAATTTGGTAGCATTGCATCGGCTTGTATACACACAGAAAAGTGTATGCTAGAGATACCGCTCCAGAGATAGTCACTAGCTGTTTTGACGTATTCGCTCAGAATCGAAATGAATATATGTACACCCGGGAATAGATGACTGGTTCCTTACTAAACGAAGCTAGTTACCTCAATTGAATATGAAGATATTCGAGTCCTACAATCGGAATTCTCAGTTATTTGTGGTGCCGATTTTAGATAGCTAGTATACCTATGAATGGATGATGTCGCAAGCATGGATCAGGGCAAAGTGCCACACAGTCAGACTGCGAGTGGGCAAAGAAACCGTCCAGTTGTCCAGGCCTAGAATGATATACAGAAAATGACGTTGAGACTCAAGCGCGTGTCCACATGCAGCTTATTACCTTCGGCAAATCAATTCAGCACGGTTTTAAGCGCACGGTACATAAAAATGTTGTAAAACTGATATTTTATGTATGGAAGTTCGTAGTTTTGTTTAAAAACAAATGCAAACGTACGAAAGCATAAGCATGAAATTTAGCGAATTACCATGGAAATGGACTGTCAATTTACCTTATTATAAGCAGAAATAAAAATTAGATAATGAAAGTAGGGCTGCAACGAGATATACGTTCTGGATCATTTCCAGTATAAACATTTGATTACGTATATCACATATAACTACAGCTAAGTATGATGATAAAAAGTGTTCAGTTCTAACGAAGTGATCATACCTGAAGCATATGGGATACATCAAATAGTCCACAGTGTTTCCTCACGTGACAATGACTTTCGAGGACGCTTTGATTTGCGTATTGAATCGGCAAAAGAAAACCACAATAGTCAATCATCTTTCCGCTGTTTTCCACGTGAAAATTGTACAATGGGGTTTGCTTTGCTTTGCCATGTGTTAAAGAACATAGTTGTCTCGCGGCCCATGGTCTCAGAATAATAGAATCAAAGTGCTTGACTACAGAATGAATGATACTTTTCATAAGAAAAATCGAACTAAAAAATTGACATGTAAAAATTTAGTTGTTTGACTGGAAGTATGTACAAAACATAAAAATTAGTTGAGAAAGAACTGGGAACACAATAATTCACAGCAGGTTGGATGAAAAGAATACACAGCTAAGCTGAATTCGTTCGGTTGTTCTATGATTGTAATATACAATATAGTATTCTTCATCTGAAGCGCCGGTACAGTTATATTTTTATAGCTGTTTCGGACGGTGCAAGTTCACAGTACATCAGTGAATGTGCAGTCTGTGACTGTACGACAGTTTGCTTGGATCAAGGCTTAAAACCCTTCTTTAACCACTATGAAAAATCTGTCTTTCATGAGGCTAGCAATGACTTTTGAATACGTGATCTTGGGTAAATTTAATGCAAGATTTACTGCTTAAGATGAGCTTTGGTCAAAGAGGGAACGTTCGAGGCAGTGAAAACAAACTGCAATAGGAAAGGCCATTTAAAACTAAATCTGTGTAATAGTAGCATAAACAAAACGCAAGAAAGTTACATTAGACCGTCACAAATACCTTGAAGACACACTAGAATAAATTTTACCCTACCGAACGCACCACTAATCTAAGGATTAAAGTCAATCTTGCGTTTGAAACTAATCTTGATGTGTAATTCGAACAAGCTAGCACAGTTGAACTCAGCTAAGAACACTCCGATGATCATGGCCCCCAAAACCGGAAATTTCATGAAAATTGCATTCGCATTACCATATATGATCCCTACATCGTAACTTTCAACCTTCGGCATCCAGTGTGATAAGCGACCGGCCTGAACCTTTTCTAAGCTTATCATATCCAAAACGCAAAACTTATATTATAAAAACGCGCACATCTGCATACATATGTGCCATGAATGTACGAATGCTGCGTCAATCAAGTCAGCAAACCGCTCTTGCCCTGTCTAGGTTCATTGCCTCTCGATGTTTGCGGCTTGTCAGAAACAAGACTTGATGACGTATTTACGTCAATCGAATTGAATGCACGAATTTTTCCAAAGGGTACTTTTTGAACTGATCAGGCCATACTTTGGCTTGTTGGGTTTTCTGGGTTCGCTGAGCTGGCATTGTAGCAGTATGACGTTTCGTCATCAATCTAGCTGACATCGTAAGCTTCTTTTGAAGTCTTTGGCTTCCTCGGGTCAACCGGGTGTAGGTATAATCCTGAATTCACGTGCAAAATCTCATCATCATCACCAGAGACAGCATTACACCGGTATGTATGTATGTACGAAAACACAAGCCTGATCCAGACAAAGTGCCGCACAGTCAAACACTGCACGTGGGCTAAGATACTGTCAGGTTGCCCAGTCCTAGACAGATATTGGGAAAATAGAAATAGAAGTGGCAGTTAGACTCCATTACACCGGTAGCATGTACCGAATGCCTAACTGCTACACAACAATGAAAAGGTAAAATCCTAAAAGATGGGGATGGGTGGGACTCAAATAGCTACGGATTCTCTGGAAGAGTAAACACAAGAAACTGGGACGAGTTGCCTACCCTTCAAATGAAACATGCATTCAATCAAGTTTCGAGAATGAATAGAGCCTCATCAGCACGACAGTTTGCTTGCGGCTTTCACTGCGATGCAACATGAAAAGCTTTCGTCGCCATTCCACTTGACAACATACAAGGTTAAGCAAACACTCCAAGAAGATGGTTGGTGCCATACTGCCACTGAATACGGTTTCGGGACATACCTTAAAGCGTTAGTAATCACTGTGATATCTGATCGCGATGACATCGGCCAAAACGATGTGCTGCGCCGACCTTGAAAAGGTTGCTAGTATGCGCTTTTGGCTGTGTACGCCATGTGACGGTTTGGACACCACGAGATTTACACCAATCGGGATGTGGCGTCGTAAAATGAATTCCTTTTGGAAGTCGGTGGTCCGGATTCATTAAAACGTGACCTAACCAGCGAACCTATGCAGGTTGATCTGCTTCTCTATATCAACATTACTACCGAAGAGCTTATTTCAGAGAGCATCGTTGCATATGCATCTGTGACAGCTAAACCCCAAAATGCTGCGGGCACATCGGTTGTTAAATAATTGGAGATGCCGAATGTGCTCTTTACGTAAGGTCCAAGTTGCGCACACATACAGTAATACAGCCCTAACTGCCCCTTTGTAGACTCTACCTTTGAGTATCAGAGAGTCCTTTCTAACGCCAGAGGTGACCCAAGTTGCGGAATGCTACGGTCGCCTTAGAAATGCATGCAGAGACCTCGTCATCTTTTGATGAATAATTATCGATAAAACCACCGAGATTCGTAAAACAATCTACGGTTTGAAGCACCTGATTGTCAAGTAATAATGTGCTGTTTAATAAGTCGATGTCCTGCAGTAGAACACTGCACTTGGAATGTGCAAACCTCATTCCAAATGCGGGCACAATACTAGCTAGTTTGTTCAGTATCGCCTGTGCATCTATGTATGAGTTGAAAAGCAGTCACCATAGTCCAAATCGAGAAGCTTGCCACCCGGCAAAAAAGCTGTGGTTTCCTAGCTGCGCAATTATATGATGGCATCAATTACACAACTGAAAGGAAAGGGAGAAATCGGGCATTCTTGTCGGACGCCACTTGTGGTGTGGAATATCGGAGAAAGGTCGTTGTAAACCCTAACACAGTATTTTGACATGGTATTGCGGAACGCCTTTGTATAGCAATGTGCTAAACAAGACGATCCGAACAACTGAATCAAATGCTCTTTTGAAGTCTAAAAAGATGGCTATTGTCGGATGCTGATAAGTAAGCCGCAATTATAAGATCTGTGGAAGAGTAAAAATGTGGTTGACACAGCCTCTGTCAGGACGGAAGCCAGCTTGCAGCCCTCAGATCTGTCATTTCTTATACGATGTTAATCTTCGAAGGCCAATAGACGCTAATAATAATGTGATGATGGAAGTGAGACTTATTAGGCGGGAATTAGAGCAGTAACTTCGCACACCCTTTAAATATCGGTATAATAACTGATTCTCCCCAACTCTGACGGATAGATTCTGACAACAACACTTCACGAAGGAGAACGCTTAATGGATTGACTAGGATTTGGCCACCTTCCTCGAACAAAACAAGTGTTATGGCATCGGGGCCAGTAGACTTGAATCGCTTTATGGTTTCGATACATGCTTTAATTTTTATATCACTAGGAGGATATACGTCAACAGACCAAGGATCATACTGCTTCAAACAAGGCAATGAATACGTGGCAGGCGACCAGCTAAGTTCAGTTCAGTTGCAGAGGACAATAAGTGGCTAACGAGCCAATCGAGCGTTTAGAATTTCTTTCGGTGGAAAGCTGCAGGGAAGCAACCACCACTGGCAAAACGTTTTTTATTGTGCGTTCGATATCCTCGACGATCGTGAAGCCAAGAGATTATCCTGGATGTATTTAGGAAGCACCGCGTTATGAATGATGCTGGAAAAATAAAAAGCAATTTCTCTTCACCAGTACCGTGAGAGGTCAGCTAAAGAGTTGTGTATAAAAAACAGGACTCTAGAATTTACTGTATTTATCAGATAACGCTGAAAATGGTGAAGTAGCCAATCTTGCATAGCAATTAGGGAGAATATTCAGGAAAAGCTTACCCATATGTGGTCCAAACCATTCTTAAAAGTCACGTCAGAACTGCGGGATATACGTTCTTCTGGAAGCCGATTCCAGAAATTTACCACCCTGAGGCTGAAAAAGTTTTTCCGGGAGTCTAGTCTACATCGCTCCTTAGCAAGTTTGAGTGAATGCCAGCGGGTGTCCCGCTCGGGACTTAAGGCAAAGAAGTCGTTCAAGATAACGCCGCTTAACCTTCAACATCTTAAAGGTTTCAATTGAATCAACTCTCAAACGACGGCACGTACGTGAGAAAAGATCTAAGGACTTCAGGCGTGCAGCGTAAGGTTTCCCTCGCTGACCCTCAATCATGCGAGTTGAGAGACGTTGTACGCTTTCGAGTCGAACGATGTCCACCACCACTTTAATTGTCTAGTCCTCAGCTCCGCTTAAGTACATTCCTTACGCGTCCACACTCTCTATTGTGTTCACGACCGGTTTCTCTTCCCGACACTACTGAATGTCTACATCCGTCCACACTTGGAGTACGCTGTACAGGCTTGGCAGCCTTGGCTATGGAAAGATGTGTCCCTTCTAAAAAAAAGCCCAGCGACGTGCGACAAAGCTTGCCCATGGTATGCACAAAATGTCTGACGAGGAAAGGTTACGTAGTTTAGATAAATTCTCCGTTACCTACCGTCTTCTCCGCGGTGACATGTTACTTACCCACCGGATCTTGACTGACCCCTCCCATCCATGCAACTCCCTATTAGTTCCCTCTCCAAGCAATAACCTCCGAGAACATGAGCTCAAATTGTTACATTAACAGAGTAGGCTTGAATGTCGGCACTGCTTTTTCTCTGTGAGTATTTGCAGGCACGCTTTTTGAGGCCGCTTCTTTCGGTTCCTTCAAAGGTCTCCTCCATGAAATTTCCCACTCCCAAGACACAAGTACCCAGTAAAAACTATTTTCATTTTTTTACAAACCCAACCGCATTTTTTTCTCAAACTCACTAGCTCGTGGCAATGGTAAGTTCTCTTTCTGTGCCATTTGCATTTTCGTCACAACCCCGCTAACTCATTGCCAGTTTCATGGCTCTTCCAGATCCCAGTATCAGAAGTCCGTACACACGCAGTTTCAACTGACCCTGTACCGGAGGATGTGGTGGATAGCTGTGTCCCGGGTTGACGCCCTACCTCTCCAAATGCCACAAAAATCCATTGATGGTGCAGGCTAAACGCAAATGAGGCCCGCTATAAGGCCTAGGAAACTGAATCATTTCTCTCTTCACTTTTTCGACCAGCCGCTCAATCTATCTTGCGGTTTGTACACGCTCTTAGCTTCTTATACCGTAATAAACTATTGAACTATTGAGATATTTGGTGGCAATGGTGAAGAATTTCAATAGAACACTTAAATCCAGTGCGCAGTGCCATAGGATGCTATTGCGGCATCTCGCATATTCCCAGCTATCGTGTTTTATCTTTCATCGGTAGTTGCATATTGAGCAACTGGGAGTGAATTATCCAAATTGTTCTCATAAATTTCTTGAACCGCAAGCTGAGAACATTGTTCGACCGTAAGGAGTTACCCATTTGAAGGATTCGTAGCGTAGAACTTTAACCAGAACCTACATCACACAAAAGCATGATCAGAATCTATGCAGGTATTCGAAAATGAGCGGTACTCTTCGACGCAACCTCTCCAACGAGCACTTGTTGCAATATGGTCGATTTGGGCCGATGTTTGGCTTCCATCCTGTGATCGTCATGTGGCATAATGGGACTTTTTATGGCGGAAGTTCTGCTGATAAATAATTCAGATTGTGCACAAAAATGCATAAACCGTTCGCTATTATCTGTGTATTGGCCTTCAGGACCAAACACCACCAAATTCAGACATATCTAAGACAAATCGTCTGGCATTCATATATCCCGCTAAGAAAACAATATCGAGGTTTTCGCGCGTCGCAAAAATCTTATAAATAGTCATGTATGGCGTTCTTTTCGTCTTTAAAATTGGTGTTAGTCTGCGTGTAAGCTGCTACAATGAAAAAGCAACTGTGATTAGGAGATTTTGAGTTCAGTTCAGTTCAGTTCAGTTGCACAGGACAGTAAGTGGCGAACGAGCCAATCGAGCGTCCAGAATTTCTTTCGGTGGAAAGCTGCAGAGAAGCAACCACTACTGCCGAAGCGTTTATTCTCATTGTGATTTGGATATTCTCGACGATCGCGATGCCAAAAGATTATCCGGGTTGTATTTAGGAAGCACCACGTAATGAAAGATGCTGGAAAGATAAGAATACATTTCTCCTCACCAGTAAGGTGAGAGGTCAGCTAAAGAAGAGTTCTGTATAAAACAAACAGAACTTTAGCATTTACTTACTTACCAAAAAACGATAAAAATGGTGAACAACCTAATCTTGCATAAAAATTAGGGGGAGAATTCAGGAAAAAGCTTACCCCAGATGCGGTCCAAACCCTGCTTAAAACTTGCGACAGAGCTGCAGGATATAAGTTCTTCTGGAAGCCGGTTCCAGAAATTTACCACCCTGAGGCTGAAAAAGTTTTTCTTGGAGTCTAGTCTACATCGCTCCTTAGCAAGTTTGAGTGAATGGCCACGGGTGCCCAGCTCAAGACTTAAGGCAAAGAAGTCGGTCATGATAACGCCACTTAACCCCTTCAAGATCTTGAAGGTTTCAATTAAGTCACCTCTCAGACGACGGCGCGTAAGTGAGAAAAGATCTAGAGACTTTAGCCGTGCAGCGTAAGGTTCCCCTCGCTGACCCTCAATCATGCGAGTTGCGAGACGCTGTATGCTTTCCAGTTGAACGATATCCTTCTTGTAGTAAGGGCACCACGCCTGGACACAATATTCTAAATGCGGCCGAACTAATGCCTTGTAAAGGGGCATGAATACATCGGGTCTTCTGTTGAATAACACGGATCTCAGCCAAAAGAGAACTTTGCGAGCACGTTGAGCTGCAGCGGCGCATTGGTCCTCCCATTTGAAGTCAGTCCTAACTAGTACTCCTGAATCCTTAACACTCTGTGTGGTGCTAACAGTGAGAGAATTGCCCGACACCTGATCTGAAATCTTATCAACCAGTGCTAACAAGAGTTGGCTCTTATTAAGGTTAAGTGGGAGATCCCACTGGTGTGACCAGTTTATGACCCGTTCAAGGTCGTGCATCAAGGTATCTTCGTCCGTTGATCCGATGAATTTCACATCATCCGCAAAAATGAAGCACGGGCACTTCAATGCAGAGGACAAGTCATCGATGAAAATTAGGAATAGAACAGGACCAAGTACCGAACCTTAGGGTACACCACTGATCACGTCGGTTTCATTCCACAGCGTAGATCCTACCCCAACTCGGAATGTCCTACCTGTTAGGAAGGCCTTTATCCAAGCAAGTAGACTACCCGGAATGCCTTTTGCTGCTAGCTTAATCTCTAGAAGGCGGTGGTTTACGGAATCAAAAGCCTTGCTGAAGTCTAGGTACAGGGCTTCGACAGGCTTCCCTTCATCCATCCTTTTAGTGGCAGTATTGAGAAACCTAAGAAGGTTTGTCAGGCAGGATCTACCCTTAAGAAATCCATGCTGAGTTAAACTCAGTAGAGAATGCCGGCAAAGATGCTGACAGATTCTGTCACGCAGTAGTTTTTCCATTACTTTTGAGACGATGCTAGTCAGGCTGACAGGTCTATAGTTACCAGCAGTTAAGCTGCAACCACCCTTGTGTATTGGCACGATTATAGCTTCTTTCCACTTACTAGGAACCACTCCCATGTTCAAGCATGAATTGAAGAGCTTGCATAAGGGTTCTGTAAGCACTGGGGCAAGATTCCTTATCATAATCCAGTGGATACCGTTGAGTCTAATATTGGTGGCTAGTCTAATTGCGAACATCCTGTAATTGTAAGGAATACTATCGGTTATGCAGGATTCGGCATGTGAATATATAACTTACTAAGACCCACCTGTCCCGAAATTGCAGTGACATAATTACCGAAGCAGCTCAAAATTTCGGTTTGGTGGCAGTAAATCCAGTGATTATAAACACATTTCTGATAGACAGCAAAGATCAACAGTTGGAACATCTAAATTAAGATCCAATGCAGGTTGTTGGCCTATGTGTGTGAGGGTTCCGACATTCAGAACTCCGATGTGAGCAAAAGTCCGTTGTTTCAAAAAATGATCTGTGAATTCGCGAATAGCGGATGTTCCAACATGTTTAGCACGGTTATTCAATTCAATTCAATTTTGATGGCCTAAGAAGCTAATAGCTTTACAAAAAACCACAGAACAATATGGGAACTGCGAATAATATAACAAGCAAAAATGGTATTTGGTTGCTTACTGAGGAGTTCAAGAATCATGTAAAAATCCAATGGCAGAGATTGTTCTCGATTTTTGCGATGGCAAGTGTAGATGCATGGTGTTAAGATATACAGTTTTCATCGAGGTACGGGTTTAGGGTCAAAAAGACATCAAGACGTTTTTTGAAAATATGCTGATTTGGTGAGTTTACAACATAATCTGGTAGATTGTTCGTAAAAAGAGTTGTTAACATTGGAAGGGTAAAAGTCAGAAACAGTTTGAAGAGTAAGGCCAGTAGTAGCTTGTTTTCGCTTATCCACCAAGCTGTATGCAGCAGGTACGGCGACCATGTTTATCGTGCGTGACTTCCGAAGCAATATGAAGTTGGTTTTTGTATTTATAGTCATAATCATATTTGTATGCGGGCTATGATACCGCTAGGTTTGCCATACCTAGACATGAGAACAACTTGGATTCTCGAACAAAGCCTTTGGCTAATTTGCCTGACTCACACACAATCGTGGATTTCCGGGTTAAGCGAAGTTTCGGTAATGGCGATTAACCGAGGTTGTTTTGTCTCACACCTAGCGACAAGTTCGGCAAATTTGTTGATTGAGCATTGAGCATTGGTATAGAGGCATCCAAGAATAGTTTTGGTAAGTAAAGATGGATGGTGTCGTGTGGTGACATCGTTTTAAAAGTTTCATGAGAGGTCGATGTAATTTCAGGGAAACCAATGAACCGACTGAATTCCGAATAGTTGCTTCCACTTCAGTGTATATGAAAAATCATTAATGATTGGTAACAGAATAAATGGAAAATTTTTATATTGAAAACGGATATTTGACATCCAGTTTACAGGGTTCTACGAACTAACGCCTATGCACATTTGACCTTATAGCTGCTTACGATCCTGGGTGAATTTAACTTGATCTTATCCATCCAGTAATTACGGTCTTCATTGGAATTTGTAAAGTGTTTAACCAGGTCACATTTAAACGTCTGCTGCCCAAGCTTCAAGATCTAGCTTAAATGAACCTGTTCTAAATTGAATTGGTTAGATCCTAACTGCTTGTTATGGACTATTCGAAGTTAGATTAGTTCGCTAGACTGTTGCACGTCTGAATTCCATGGTTTCATAGAGATCAATCCTCAGTATACTACTTTTCAAAGCGTATTTTATTGATCTATCATATTTGCTGTCAATTTATCACCTGAATATATCGGACGAGCTCAAATGTTGGCAATTGTAAAAACTTTCTCCGAATAAACAGTCCGGCAATGTGAGTTGTACAATTTTATTAATTGGATAGTATATTTTCGAACGGAAGAAAAGTACACTTACGCATTAAGTGCGGAAAACGTACGTATGTGCGCACTACTTCAACTAGTATTGACTGAGATCAGAGGTGACCTGTGTACATATGTGAGTTTCCCATAAAACCGAAAAGGATACTCAAGAAGAAGCTGGTTCGCATATAGCGACTGGTGAGAAATTATTCTGTTATTCTAGATAAAAAGCCTTCATACGTTTAACCTCCGTTTTTAATCCAGTAAAATTAATTTTGAAATCTATCTTGCGAGCAAACTTCTCACTAACTTAGTGTGAATGTGACCAGAGGAAAAAGAAGAAATGGTGTGCGAATGGAAGGGTATTGAGATTTAAATATATTCATAATATCAAGAGATTCATTGAATCGAACATGCCAAGCAGCAATCTGGAGTTGACTGCAAAAACACCTTTAACCATAGAGCGGTTATTTTATGTAACAGTCTTTCAAGATAATTCATATCGCGTGTTTCAAGCGCGATATATACCGCTACTGTTGTAATTTATTCCTTGAATACTGCTCCTGATCGCTATCCAATAATTTCCAGAACACTTGTGCTAGCGTTCTCTTGTTTGAAACAAGAACGTTGATGCTAGTAAAAATGAGAAAGTTTGCTAAAGTTATTTGACGTTTACTTCTCAATAACTGACCTCTCACCGTGTTAATGAAGCTAAACTGGTATTCCATTTTATTACATTATCTTTAAGGGTGCGTGCTCCCATAAGTCAGTATTGATAAAAGATGTCGTGGTAATTGTTGAATATTGCAATCGGACGAAATGTAAAAATTGATACGGCATTGCTGGATGTTTCTCTGTATCAATCCACCGAAGAAATTCCGGAAGCTGATTGGCGTGTTAGCTATTTACAGTGCTGTGAAAACTGATAATTGTGATCAACTAGGAAAGCAGTTGAGATTGATCTTCATGTCTAGGATTCTGGGCAGTTATGAAAATGCCGCTGTCAATCCTACCCTAGTTCATCTTTATGTAAAAAGATTCCAAGTATGGTTTTTCAATGCTAGGTGTTTTCGAAAAAACTGACAAGGAAAATGAAATTATCTGTCGGCGAAAACTGGATATCATTGCTGTTAGGGAATGCTAGTAAACAATGGATATATCTGATATGGAGTGAGCGCTACCATATTATACGCTTTCTGAAGTGGCAGAGAATCTTCGAGATATGCCGGTGGCGTTGCTATATACTTTAAAAAGCATCTGATTGTGAAAGTATTGGAAAGATTTCAACATCATGCTGGAAATGCTGAAAGTATTTGTTGTAAGGTGAATTCTAATCCCGAGGCTGCCGCAGTTGGGGTCATTTACCGCTCACCTGGCGCTTACGTTCATGTGTTATGTTTCCAAATTAAACAGCATGACATCGTTGGCGACTGCATCTTTATTGGAGATCTAAATAGTCATGATTTAAACTGGGCGGATTTAGTTTCGGTGGATTAACCGTTTTAACAGGAATATCTAGGTAAAACTTCTGAATTGAATTTGGTGCAGAATGTAAACAATTTAACGCGTGAATGCCTCGGACAAATTCCTCGGATATTGGATCTGGTGGTCACACTCGGATTTTTCTATGTCATGAATCTATCGATCGAGACCTTTATTGGTTGCAGAGATCACTGATCTTCGTTGTTCCTCTGGAATACATGTCTTCAACTGAGAAAACGAACGACTGCCAGGAGAAACTACAAGAAATTAGAAACAAAGAGTCGAATTACGTCTGCAGACTCGATTGGCAAGTCATTTTTTCCGTCTATGAATGCTGAAACATGTTGGTTGAACTTTCTGGGTAAAATTAGATCGATTTGAAATCATGCCCCATTAAAGAATAGAACATTTACCGCGAAAGGACGGTCGTGGTTTGGTAGCGTTATTTGTAATTGCGGTTATGATGAAAGTCTTTTTCCAGCGGATGCACTGATAAATATGAAGCCAATAAAGTTATCCGCAACACGTGCATCTATCTATAAGTAGAATTACGAAACTAGTTATGTAGATGATGACAATTCGGTGCCGAAACGCTTTTTGTGTATATTAGACTAGAACTGAAGCTTCTCAACAGGCACCTCGCATGCGATGTATGAGAGGTTCGACTTAACATGAAGCGAAATAGAACCCTCAGATTACACCACAAATATTTTGCATTTTGTACTTCACATACTTGAGACCAGTTTTGAAATATGGTTTGCCAGCAACCTTTCCACAAACTAAGGAGAAATGTGATCAGCTGGAAAAATTGACACTTCGGCCTGCTAAAATAGTATGAGAAATAAAATCAAATCCTTTTGCTGAGAGAGTTCAACACTCTAACCTCAAGCTGCTAAATATTCAGCGTGTGCGCTAGAACCTGCTGCTAACTCGTCGCATATAACCGGGAGCATTTGGTGACGAACTGCGTGACGTTTTCTCTCTCGTGTAAGCTCAAAAGCCGGTAGTCATGCTCTAAAGCTCTAACAGCGAAGAACGATACACCTAACACAAGGATCCATGCTTTCAGCAAGAATTGTGATTGCGCTACCTATAGGAGTTATTGCAGCAAGATCGGAATAATGTACGGCATGTAATCAGTGGAAAGCCGTAAAAAACTGGACAAGATTTCTGCAACTAAGTTTTGTATTGGATAAGTGTAAAAATATAACAGAAAAATGTTACAGTGAAAACCGACAAAGGAACGAACTCACGGTAAGTGAAAATTAAATGTACACTGCTATTATCCACAGACAAAATTATTCCAACTTCGAACTCCGGTGCGTCGCGTAAATCAGCAATGGTAATTGGCGAAGCTGAAAAATGTGGCGACACGTCAATTTCGCCGTTAACCGTCGTGATTCGCAAACACGTGATAATACAACACCAGCGAACAAGCAGAAGAGGAACACGCGCGGAAAAAGTATAATATGTATAATCGTTGATTGAAACAAGCATCAAAGGAAATAGAAATAGAATTGAAAGGAAAGTGAAATTACAAGTTGCTACAGAACTCCCCCTAGAGCGTCAGTTGACAGATGAACGCTCGATACACCGTTAATTGTATGTATTCAACCAGTCTTGCGCGGAACTTCACTCTACGGCCCGTACTTGTTTGACGTGATGAAGCGGTAGACAGTATGGGTGAGGGTTTATTTGAGAGACCATCATTGTTCATCATGGATTGTGTGCGTGGACTCGAAGGGGTAGATTCTTGTGATGATTTTTCTTCCACGTAAGCGGGTTTCAAGCGGTCGATGCTAACGTTGTCTTTCGGTGCCATTACGTAGAAGAACGAAATGTTTTTCTTTGCGTACCATTACTTTGATTGGTCCTTCTGACAGCGTCAACTCGAACAAAAACGTACGGACAACTCTTGAGGTCGTTGTGGATAAATGATGGGCGATCGGCAACGCGTGTGGGAACGAGCTTGATAGACTAAAAGTGTTGCTTTAGTCTCGAGCAGTAGGATGTTTGATCAACTTCGCCGGTAGTGCGTGTGACAAGTACCATCTAGCTAGGCAGTCTCAGTGTGTTGCCAAATACCAACTCTGAGGGACAACAACCGATGTCTTCCTCATCGGTGTTTCGAATACCGAGAAGTACAATAGGAAGGCACTCAGACCACTCTGTTCCTGAACAAGCGGTGAGAGCAGCCTTTAACTGTCGATGGAAACGTTCAACTAGTCCATTAGCTGCAGGATGGTATGCTGTAGTACGCAGATGATCACATCCTAGTAAGTGGATTAGTTTGCGGAACAAAACAATTGTAAATTACGATCCTCTGTCAGTGGTAATGGTAACAGACACACCAATGATGGCGATCCAAGAACCGACGAATGTCCGTGTGTTGGTTTCGGTAGAAATATCTCGCAAATGAACTGCCATGGGCCAGCGTGTATATCTGTCGACACAGTTTAGGATATAGCTATACGTTCTGGATATTGGTAAAGGACCAACGATGTCCAGGTGGATAAGCTTGAATCGACCGTCAGGTGAAGGAGATATACTCAAGAGGGCACGGGTGTGTCGGTGAATTTTGCTGATTTCACAAGTCACACAGTGTTTTGCGCAATGACGAATTTCGCGTTGCATGTTGTGCCAGATGAAACGATCTGTTATATGTTTTACGGTTAAGCGGATGCTGGGATGCGACAGTCCATTAAAGTGATCGAGAATCTTGAGGCGATATATTTGCGAGACGAAAGTTCTCGGTTTAACGGTCGATATATCACGGTGGATATTGGCATCGCAATCAAGCAGGGGCAAAAGGGCAAATTTCAGTGATTTGAAGGCAACGATTTCAACAAATTCGGAATCGTTTTGTTGATTTCTTGCGAGCTCTCTAAGATCGAGTACTGAATTGCTCAATTGATGGATGGAACAACGTGATAAAGCATCAGAAACAATGCTGTGGTTACCGTCGATATGTCGGGTATCTGTCGTAAACTGTGCGATGGAATCGAGCTGACGGATTTCTCTTGGCGAGTGTCTGTCTGTCGGAGAACGGTTTGTGATCGGTAAAGATGGTAAAGTTACGTCCTTCAAGTTAATGACGGAAGTGTTTGATAGCTAGGTAAGTTGCGAGGAGTTCGCGTTCAAAAGTACTATACCTAGTCTGTGTTGGTTGCAACCTTCGCGAAAAAAAGGACAGTGGTTGAATGTTCCTGTTGAATTCCTGTTAAAGAACATCTCCGATTGCAGCTCGTGAGGCGTCGGTCTTCAGAACCAAATGTGCGTTTTCGTCTGTTTTCAAGTGACTCAGAGCGGTAGCGTTGCTCAAAAGTTCTTTAACCCTGACGAATGCAAATTCTGCGGCAGCGGTGATTGACAAATTTTTGGGTCACCTCTAAGCAAATCGGTAAGTGGATGAAGTATGTTGGCGGCGTCGGGGATAAATCTTTCGTAGTAGTTGACGACGCCGAAAAATTGACGCAAGCTTTTAACGGATTGAGACATTGGGTATTCAATTATTGACTGCATCTTTTCGGGTAACGTGATTATGCCATCACTGTCAATCCTATGGCCAAGAAAGTCGATAATCGACTGTCCAAAAACGCATTTTTGGAGGTTGATTGTAACGCCATATCGGATAAAACGATTAAAGATCTCGCGAATGTGTCGTACATGTTCTTCGTGTGATGAACTAGCGACAAGCACGTCGTCGATATGCACGAAAACGAAGTCAAGACCACAAAGAATCTGATCCATGAACCGTTAAAAAGACTGTTCTGCAATGCGCAAACCAAAGGGCATGCGAGAAATTCGAAAAACCAAATGGTGTTATTACAGCAGTCTTAGCAATATCTTCAATGGTCATGGGAATCTGGTGGTATGCATGTACGAAATACAATTTCTATAAAACTGATTTTCCGTAAAGTATAAGCGACAAATCGTGAATGTGCCGAAAAGGGTAGCGGTAAGGTTGTGTAACACTATTCAACGCCCGTTAATCGCTGCAAGGTCTCCAATCGCCATTCTTCTTGGCGACCATATGTAATGGCGAAGCCCACGGTTAAGTGGACGGTCTAATTATACCCAATGCAGCCATATGTTCGAATTCTCATTTTGCTGCTTCTCGTTTGTCTGGTGGTAGCCTTCGAGCTAAAGCAAAAATTGGAGGCCCTTTAGTGACGATGTGATGTTGAACATCGTGCGTAGGAGTCTCCGTGTATGGCGATATGCGTGTCAAGTTTGAAAATTCACGCAGGATATAGCTATATGCGAAGACTGGGTGAGATGATGGAGCATAGTTTACCTGACACGTTCAGTGACGTTGTATTGTCGTGTAGTCGTCGGTGTTGGAGATTGACTACGAGACCGTATTTCATCAGGAAATCGATACCGATGATAGGCTTCTGAACATCGGCTATCAAGAAGACGAAAGGGAAACCACGTCTAAGTCCGAGATCAAGTTTCAAAAGTTTCTCGCCGTAAGTCAAGATTTTAGATTCGTTAGCCGCCTGCCGTGTAATGCTTGACGGACGGAGGTCGCGTTTTTGCAACGCGAACCTCCGCGCCTGTGTCTACAAGAAAGATGAGCTTAATAGACGCGTAGTAGACGTACCAAAAGCGACTTTCAGGTTTGCCAGGAGCGGTGGTCGCCATGACTGACTGACTAAGTGGTTTCATGATACGGTGGCTGTCAGCATTGGGATGTTTACAGCCTAGACGGCAGCTGCGCGCGGCGTATCCGAAGCGGCCATGATAATAGAAAAACCAGTTAGCATCGAGAGGACGAGAACGGCTTCTACTTCTGGATCGATGGCGAGGTCAAACTCGAGAGTTTTTAGAACGTTCCCTGTTAGAAATCGTGAGCTGTAATGATTAAAGCTCTCTACTCAACGTTGCTATGGAGGTTTCCAGATTCGATACATAACTCCCTTCGGCTGCCTGGTTAACATTGGTTCCGCCTAAATTTTCGTGAATTTTTCGGCGAGTTCAGACAGAGTGTCTGGACAAACTTTATCGACAGACACAGCAAGGATAGCTTTAGTACTAGATTGTAAACAATTCAACCAGAGTTGCTGTAATACGCAATCGTCCAACTTTGTGTTACCCACAAAGAAATGCATGTGTCGCACAAGCTGTGACGGAGTTCTGTCCCCGAGCTCTACGCTGGCAAGCAATTGTTTTAACCTCGCTTCGTCAGAAACCATAGTGCGTTTAAGAACAGCGGCTTTCAGGGTGTCATAGGGCAAATTTAAGGACATTTGATCAAGAACGTCTAGAACTTCTTTCGTAATATACGACGGTAGCTAAGATTGCACGAAAGAAAACATAGTTTTTTGTTTAGTAATCCGTCTAAAACGGAACATACCTTCTAGCTGAATGAACCAAATGTGTGGGTTAGCTATATCAAAAGCTGATGTGTTGCCTCCAATAACGTTTGATTGGGAATCGGACGAACCGGCAGGTTCGAACGAAATTATTGCAAAATTTTGAGAAAAATATTGGAGTTCTGAGCGAAAAATGGAAAACGGGCTCACCAATTATGTAGTGTATAAGTGAAAAAATATAACAGAAAAATGTTACAGTGAAAACGGACAAAGAAACGAACTCACGGTAAGTGAAAATCTAATGTCTAAAGCAATCACTTACACAAAATTATTGCAACTTCGAAATCCGGTGCGTCGCGTGAATCAGCAATGGTAATTGGCGAAGCTAAAAATGTGGCGACACGTCAATTTTGCCGTTAACCGTCGTGATTCGTAAACACGCGATAATACAACACCAGCGAACAAACAGAAGAGGAACGCGCACGGAAAAGTATAATATGTATAATCGTTGATTAAAAAAGCATCGAAGAAAATAGAACTTGAAGGACAACGTGGACGTTCGCTTCCTACGATATTTTGATATTGTTGTGGATATCCGATCTATTTCAAGATTATTACAAGAATTTTTATTCTATTTTCAACGGATTTGAACATGGTTACGACTCGTTAATCTGCAAAAGGAGATCCTGCAGCATCAACTGCAAGGAAGCCTCACGAGAATGGGGGCTCCACTGCTCACACTAGAGATTCTTGTCTGGTTTGTTCGAAACAGGTCGCCAATAACGCCAAAGCTGTTCAATGTAAAATTTGTTCAATGTGGATACATATTCGATGTGGTGGAATGAAGCGGGAGATGTATCATCGGCTTCAAAAAAATTCATGCGATATCATTTGCACGATATGTATGATATGCCTTCCACCGACTTGTTTTAGGCTCACATGTACTCAGCTTCAACTTGACATGGCTTCTTTTAAGACCTCTGAAGGTAATGATGGGGGATTGTAAATAGTGGCTAACCATTGAAGAAGGATAACCACCACACATCATGTGTACAGCAAGTTTGCGTGCAATATGAAGATGTACGCACCTTTGCGGAAGTTGCTACCTCGCTTGTACGCAGTTCTCAAGACGGAGTTAGTTTTGCCGGTGCAACGAACGTTTTTGAGTCCAAAGAGGTCCAGCAACTATCACAGCTAGATAAAACTATCAAGAATAAACACCAGAGCTTTACCACCGTTGAGAGTAGAAAATCCTGCATCATTCTTCACAATGCGCCGGAGCAAACAGGTGCTTTGGCGATAGACAGGGTTAAACAGGAACGCGATTTCTTAAATTCTGCTCTTGCCACCATTTTCGACGAAGGTGAAAAGGGTGTAACGGTACGCAGAGCGTTTCGTCTAGGCCGCAAGCCAGCACCAGGTGATCGCCGAAGACCGTTAAAGATTGTGTTAGACTTTGCTGAGCAAGTGACCTTACTGCTAAAGAGGGTTCACAGGTTAAACGGTAGTGAACTGCGACTCCTGCGTGATCTCTCTCCGGAAAATCGTGTGAAAATTCAGAAAGCTACTCAGCAGATTAGCGAGCATAGAGCCGCAGGTAAAACTAACTTGCGCATTGTGGATTTTTGGGTTGTGAAGATGAGTCCAAAAGTTCATTGGGAACCTCTGACGATAGGCATTTTGAGGATCTGGATCTTCGAAAGTGATATATTTTAATGCGAGGAGCTTGAAAAAAAACTGTATGAACTCTTTGATCGGATTAGACAGGACCATCAAGCGATCATTGCGGTGACAGAAACCCGGCTTTCACTTAAGCAGGATGATCCCGAGCTGGCCTTACTTGGCTATAGACTCTTTCGCTCAGATTGAACAGACAGTAAAATCGGTGGTAGGGTTGCCCTATATTTCCAACAACATATTTCCGTCGCTGTGTTGGCTCGCTTCCAGCAGACTGCCGGTATGGCTGAGAGTTTATGGTGCCGTATAAGGACTGCAGCTTCATTTGCCACGATAGGTGTCGCTTATCGTTCTCCAAATACTCAGGCAGATACTCTGATATCACAGATATGTCAGTATGGTAGATCCTCAAACTGCTTGATTATGGAGGATTTTAATGCTCCTAGTATTGCTTGGATTTCGCTAGATAAAGGTTCTGGGTCATTCAAGCTGGACTTATTGAACGCTGTGGTTGATGTGGGCCTCCTGCAGCATGTTTCCCATCCGACCAGAGTAGGTTTTACTGAGTGTGAGTCCATTTTGGACTTTGGATTCACTCTCACGCAGTCCGATATTACTCAGCTTCGGACTAAAGCTCTATTAGGCCGTAGTGATCATGCCACCCTAGGTTTTATTAGGAAACGCAACACTGGCTGTGTACCAGATCCAATTCCCAGAAGGAATTTTTGGAAGGCAAACGCGGGTAGGTTACGGGATGTTGCTTCATCTCTCGATTGGTCTTGCGATCAATCAGCTGATGTTGAACATTGCTGGCTGGTGATCCGTAATAATATTTTGAGTGTTATTGAGGTAGCTGTTCCGTTGTCCACATGTCGTCGTAAGGCGAAAGGTCCTCCTTGGTTTGATAATAATGTGAGGAAACTTTTGCGGCAACGCCAAGAGCTCTGGTCGATATTCGTAAGTCGGAAAAACGCCACTGACTATGACAATTATCGGCAAGCTAGAAACCTTTGCACGGCATTAAAACGCAGAAAACCTATATTGTACGAGCAGCGATTGGTTGACGATTCTACTTGTGCACCAAAACGGCTATTCGCATACATTCGTCGCCGCAAAAAGGCGTCGCCCTATATTCCTAATTTGATAGATACTAATGGAGTAGACATTACTGAGGATGGTGTGAAAGCTGAAGTCATGGCTAAGCAGTATGCCTCCGTGTATGGCCGGAAGACAGTGATCCCCTTCTGTCTATAATAACAGTGAGGTGCTGTCTGAGCTTGATGTAGATGTAGAGACTGTTAGACTCCTGTTGGAACAGTTAGACACACATTTCGCCTCAGGATCAGACGGTATTTATCCGTCGGTTTTACGAGCACTATCAGAAGTGTTGTGCGTTCCGCTGGTCAGGTTGTTTACAAAATCTGTAACATTAGGGGTCTTACCACAAGAATGGAAACAAGGAATTATTAACCCTACGTTTAAGAGTGGGGACCCTAGTAGTCCAGCTAATTACAGGCCGGTCACATTGACTTATGGTATCGGTAAAATTTTAGAGAAGCTAATCAAAAGAAAAATAGAGCACTTTCTTTTGGAATGTGGGCGTTGGTGTTCACAACAACATGGATTCACCAAAAATCTCTCATGCGTTAGTAACCTGCTCCTGGCGCGAGAAATTTGGTGTGCTTTGACTGATTCTGGTCAGGCGGTCGATGTCATTTTTATCGACTCCAGTTAGGCGGTCGACCGCGTGCCACACCGCTGATTGCTCGTCAAGCTGGAGTGCTTGGGTATTCAAGGTTGTCTATTTAAGTGGATCGAGACATTCATCTCAGGGCGGTCAAACCTTGTATAGGTGAATGGAGTTTTGTTTCCAGAGATGAATGTAGGCTCCGGAGTGCCGCAAGTATCAGTCCCTGGACCATTGTTATTGAAAATTTTCGTGAAGGATTTCGAGGAAGCGGTAGCGATCGATTGTCTTTTATTCGCGGATGATCTGAATCTGTGGGCCTCGGTAAGTTCCTGCGATGGCCACAAACAACTGCAACAAGCAGTTGATGACTTAGTCAGTTCGACACATCGCTATTCAGCGCCTATCAATGAGGACAAGACAATGGTCATATGCATAAACTCCGATGACACTGGTGGTGAATACTTTATTGAGGTAAGCCTATTAGAGCGGTGACGGTCGAAAAAGGCTTAGGGATTCTCGTTATGGATTCATTGAAGTCAAAGGCTTACACTTGTCGGAGAATGGGCAGCGCTACCAGAATGCTCTGGGCGATTCGGCGTTCATTTTCGTCCATTACCCCGCAAATGTTCCAGACACTTTTCTCTGCGTACATTCGTCCTCTGTTGGAATATGGGCTACCTGCTTCATTTCCTAAGTCTAAAGGCGAATGCGACTCCTTGGAGAGGGTACAAAGTTGGGGCACTAAGATGGTTTGTGGAATGCGCCAACTCGCGTACGAGGGAAGGGAGAGCTTGCTGAAACTTTATCCCCTAGAACTTCGAAGGGAAATATATGACCTGCTCCTGACACGCCGTATTCTTCTCGGTCAATGTGGAGACGAGTTCCTCCAGTACTTCCCATTAGTAGGTGAGTCGAGGACTCGGAGACATGACATTAAGTTGCAGAAGCCTGGAAGGCTGGAGCTGAGTAATGCGAGCACGCTATCCACGCGGGTGGTGAACACTTGGAACTCTCTACCGAAAGGTCTCCTGTCTCTACAATCTGAACAGCTATACAAAAGCGCGTTGGATCAGCATTTGTTGAGACGGTTGGACTTGATCCCCGGAGTGATATAGTGATGTTCCTCTACTCTTAGGGTTTGCCTTGTCAGCTGAAGTCACCCATGTCCATCACTGTGATGATGCTCTAACGGGATTTCATCCCTTCTGCTTTCAATTCAGAAGAAGAAGAAATACAATTGAAAGGAAAGTGAAATTACAAGTTACTACAGGTTCTCCTGGATTATGCTGCTGAATATGAGAGATGCGGCTCAAAAGGGCTTGACCCTATGTCGTCTATCAATAAGAAGAAAAACAAGAGATGAACTGATCTGAAGTCTTGACGTATAACCGTTTTCAGTATTTGCCGAAGAAATCGACCGACAAAAGAAGCGAATTGATATACCAACTAAACTAAACTGAAGTGAATTGATAGTGTTATGTGCACCTTAAAATAAAATCAAAACAGTCGATGGACTTATCGTTAATTACTATACTATGCATACTAAACTTAACTGTACTTTTCAACTAAGTACAATTTGCAATTTAACTTGATTCAATTTGAACTTGAACTTTGTTGTTTAGCGGGTTGTTTGTTTTGGTGACAGAGAATTCTTCTAGTAGTTATCGGTGATCGGCCAATACTTTAATGATTTTTCTTATTTAAACAACTAGAAAAACTTCATAAATATCTTGTTTTGAATACGTCGTACTTGTTCCTAACATTACTTATTAAAACGCACCAATTTTCCATAGCTAACCTCTCACCGGCTTGGTGAAGAGAAAACCTTTCCGTTTTTCTCAGACGCAGCTACAAATACTGGTTCCGAAGAACGGCCTGGAAAATACCTGACGTATCATCGCACACGACGAGAATACCAGAGAACAATGAACCAACTTTGGCAGTGGTGAGCGCTCCTTTGAAGCTTTCCACCGACAGAAATTCTGGACGCTAGATTGGCTTATCAGCCATTCACAGTCATGTGCCAACAAAACTGAAGTCGTCAAATAAGGTCTTTTCTTGAATATTCCTACCCATATGCTTTTCACTCTCTTCTTCGGTATAGACGGTAGCTGATTGCCAGTGTAATACAGTATCACTTTGTTTTCGTTGACACAGTTCCGCCATTGACTTGATCGTTATTTAGAAAAAAATGTCTTCATTTAACGGTTGATCGCCAATAGTCAATAGTATATTGTGGGAAAACAAGCGACAAGCTTGAAAATGATATTGTACACAAGGATTCGAGATCTCTGGTGATTAGTTAAAGGCAAAATAAAGAAATCGTGGATGGTTCTAGTTGAAACCAGAACGTGCCCTGAAAAACGGGAAAATGTTCGGAATCATAGATGATCGAAATGAATAGTTTTCAAACGTTATGAAGTGAAGTAAATATCAAGACGCTCTTTAAAAATAGAAAGTGAAGTGGCAGACCACGCAAGAAGGCATATCGTTCCATGCTTGAGCTATGCGAATAGCAATTAAGTGTTTGCAACAGTCCAACCTACTTTTTTAATGGGCGATATTTAAATGATGACCACGAGGACTAGTGGTGGAAGCAAACACAAACATTCCTTTACACGGATGCGTTTATTTCCTTTATTATTTTGTACGTCAATATCAGGTCTCCACGGATTTGACCGTATTTCGCTGAGAATAAATTTATTGTGGTGAGACATTCTTGGCAGCTATAAAACTGAAGTCCTTTTACCAGCCTTGTGGCATGACGTTAAGGCCGTTCAAGTACAAGTCCGTCACGCTTCAGCTACGGGTTCCAAACGAAAACAGCATACTCCAATTTGTTCGTACGTACTCATTCTGAACTGACGAGAAAAAAGTTAGTCCAATCTAACGAAAGTACGCTTCAAGAGACCAACGTTACGATTCGCCACAGTGGATGCCTGGATGCATTGAGCAGAATTTTCTAGGTCGATCTGAACCGACACCACAAGGTCTCTCACGATGAGCGGTGCATCGCCAAAGGTTATATTGTTTTCGGATCCGCAGTACAAGACATTTTCTCGTATTAAACGGCAAGTGGTTCGACACCGACCATATGTAAAGTGAATCCAAACCGGACTGCAAGTCAGTAGTGTCGGTAGGGTAAGAAAGCTCGCGCTCTATTATGATTTCATCAGCGATCATGAGGAATTATTATTTTATTCCTTTATCTATGTCATTGATAAATAAAAATAGGCGTGGGCCAAGAACCGATCCTTGGGGTGCACCACATTCAACTGGGTAGGATTCAGAAAGCGTCTCGCGTACTCGTACACGTAGAGTTCTGGAGCTCAAAATGCAGCTATTCATGTAAAGAATGGAGGTCAATTCCAAGAGCGTGTCGCTTGTAAAGAAATACCGTTTAATGAATTCTGTCAAAGGCTTTGGAAAAGTCCAAGTAGATGACGTCTACCCCGTAACCTAGCGTTAACCGATTTGGCCCAACCGTCTCTTGCCAGGAGTAAGTGGGAGGTGCATGAATGACTTCGAAAAAATGCACGCTAATCGCATGTAATGTGACCCGAAAGTTTCAATGAATCCATGATATTTTCTGCAATGATTGACTTCATTATTTTTGACTGTACAGGAGTTAATGTGACTGGGCGATAATTTCCTGTGTTTCCTCCTTTGAATATTAGCGTTATTATTTCTTCCTTCAAGCCATGTGGCACTTCAGCAGTATCTAATAAGCGCTGGAATTACATGGTAAGTGGTTCATAAAGGATTTGAGCGACTGCTTATAGCGCCTTTAGTAAGATGTGATCAATTCCTATTGACGAATTCGTGCGAATTAGCATTATCGTATTTTGTACGCGGTCAGCAGTAAATGTAACCAAAGAAATATGAAAAGAAAAAGGGGGCGGAAGAAAATGAGCAACACCTGTGACGAATTCCGGAACATCGGCATTTAATGTGCTCTCAAGACATTTGCTGCATTTTTAATGGTCGTATTCGAGCCATAATCTGTTTGTAATTGGGGAATACCAGTATGAACCTGCTGTTGATCGTTTACATACTTATATAGCAAATTTTGATTACACGCAAATTGGTTTACAAGTGAAGTTTGGTGGTTAAGCTTGTCTTGGTGTAAGTGTAGTACAATAATTACGAAGCTGCCGGTAGAACTCCCATTCAGACTTCAATTGACACACTTTGAAACGATTCCATGTATCGTTTCGATAACACATCAATTTCCGAGTTCCATTGAGTACAAAAGAATTGTGACGTTTCAGTTTCTGTGTAAACGTGTTGACTGCGGAAGAATGGATCAAAAGCAAGTGCCAACTCGTTACGAACTCAGACCAGGTCGCCGTAGGAGTGTCGATAAATGAAACATCGAAAGTGTTTGATGACATGATGTCACGAAATGCATTATAATTTTTGACAGTCCGGAATTTAACGGTATTTTCAGCCGGATATGTTGCATAACAAATATGACAGAACGTCAGGACTACTTAGTCACTTTTTCCAAAGGGTGATTCAATGTGCGTTTCTTCAATCATCAATTCAAGTGCACATTTGAACTGCTCTTTCCTGCTAGCAGCTAAAACTGATCCCGTTAGGGCATTCCACATGTTCACTATCTTTATCAATAAGGTGATCTTCACAATGAGCTGCTGAGTTCTCCGTTTCTATTACAGAGAAGCAAGCACCGCTGGAACAAGTCCGGGGCAGTGCGACCAAAAATAACTTGTCCATCTTCGTCGCTTTAAGTGTATCATTTGAACAATTTTAATCAGCACATCTTGGACTATTTTCGTAATCGCTTTGGTCTCAGTAACTCAAGAATTTTGTTGTAATGGTCCAGCATTCTTCCCTATGACGGAAAATACGAATTCAAGTTAATATCCCAAAGTTAAGAAAGCTCTTCGGATGTCAGCGTAGACCACGTTTTCTATTACAATGACCAATTGTAGTGCAGTACTTCTGTGCTATGCGGCTAACACCGTGCTAAATTGACTGGCCACCGTAAGTGAGCTGCCTGTGGTAACAAGCTGGAGTCTCACTGTCATTTCTTTTTTTCTATTTTTTCTCAGATCTATCTAGGCCCGGGCAACCTGACAGTATCTTAACCCACGTGCAGTCTCCGGCTGTGCGGCACGGCCTGAATCAAATTTGTGCTTTCATACCATACCATTTACAATTACCAACTAGTGTAATGCTTTGACGTCAAATTCCGTGATAGTAGAATAAAAAACTCTATACATATTTCGACTTTTTAACTTTATAGACATTAGTTTACCTATTCCATCATAATTCTTGAACTTTCTTCTTCCGACAGCATCCATCATCCTTTACAAGTCACTAATCATGTTCACCTGAAACATCAAAAAATAGCATCCAATTCTTAACACGTACTGCTTACTTGATTTGAATGCGCCAAGAGTAAAGTTGTTGGCCTCCTCAGGTCGCTGTCGACCATGATTTTGCATCAAGCGTACGATGATCCCATGCTTCACCACGTTTCAAATAACTAAACAGTCTGATTCTGAAGAAAAAATCCCTTCCACAGCGCCCACAGCGATGACCAGTACTTGGCAGATCGGCGCCTTTTACACCCAGTCGGTTTGATCTACGTTCTTACTTTACTTTTATGTGGCAGCTCCACTGGTGAATTAACCGGCATCATTGATGTCTCGAATCACGCCAGCCCACATTCATCGATTGGAGGCGAGATAGTTGCAGATAGTAATTCTTTGGATACCATAGGCAGTTTGCAATCTGTCTAGGCCTGGGCTACCTGACAGTATCTCAGCCCACGTACAGTCTCTGACTGCGCAGCACTTTACCTGGATCAGGTTTCTGCTTTGATACCATCATACCATACATGCAGTCCCATGGCATCTAGATCCTCCTTCACAGTTAACATCCAAGTATTCACTTGACCGCCTTGCCACCAACGTCAAGAAAGAGCGTATATAGGATCAAAGACCAGTTTCGTAAGCGCTGAGTCCCTTTCGGAAGACGTTGCCAAACCACTGTAGTCTTCGCGATTAAATGAAAATGGGAAGCGGAAGTATTCCGTTGCATCTCACCCGAACGTCACCGTTAGATACTTATCCAGCATATCAGACGCCCAAGATTATCCTAACACACCAGTGATCGAACTCTTCTAAAGATCGTATATCCTGTGACCTCAGCGGCCACGTCTCACATCTACGTTTAGCTACCAAGAACCATATCTGCTCTGCTTTAGCTTGAAGATGACGTTGCACACTGGGCCTCCAAAATGAGCTGTCAAGAGCAAGTTCTTCTCAACTTGTAGGTTCAATGCCAAGATCTTCCCACATAAACTAAAACTTGAGAGCTCAATAGGGTCGATGAATTCCTATACTTGCGCAGAATTACATCTCAGGTGTCTTTTTTAGTGCGTGCAATGTGTTAAGCTCAAATCTGCTTGCCAGATTTGACGGATCATGTTCAACTTGGTAGTTTTCGTTTTTTTAATGGAACTATTTCTAGTATGATAGATTTGCTTTACTAATTTTATTCGTTTTGTTTACCATACAAGTCTTCCAGCTTCTCCACACAGTATAAATCCGGATGGGCCTAATTGATACATTGTTTATAACTATGTAAGAAATCATCAATCTGAAATCAAAGTATTAAAATTTGATTGGTGGTGCGTGTTTAGATACTACCCGGCTAAGGCTACCAAGTTAAATTAAAAAGCAATAATGGCAATGCTACTGTAGTGTGTGATTGTTTAATAATCAGTTTTACATTGTTACCTGAGCAAGTCAAAATTTCTGCAGTATCACACATCCATGCACCTTCAAATGGTATTGCCATTAGCCCTTTCTTATGTATTTGTCTTATAAATCTGCCTATGTGTATTATGTATCACATTTCTATCATTTATCATTGTATTGTATCTAATGAAACTGAAACTGCAAAGCAAGCGGCTTTTCACATGCTTTTTGCCTTTGTGTCCACATTTCCTGCTCCAGACTCGAGCTGCATGATGGTGATGATGATGTGTAAGCCTGAATATCCTGACAGTATCTATGTCCACTTGCAGTTTATGACTGCTACATATTATCTAACTCCTGTTTATTGCTTTCATGTATACTTTTTGGGTAGCATTCAATATGTACATTGTCGGTGCATTTGCAAAAATTAGTCGATTGTTTCCACCAACATTTACACCTCAACTTTTCCAAGATTTACATCCAATGCGAATTAATATGCCCGTTGAATTTTAACTGGCAGCTTGTCTTAGCGTTTAATAGTGGTGTATTGATCACTTTGAAATTTAAAACTGTGATATTGGACGAGTTTTAATCCCCCTCTTCATCCCCTCATCTCTAGATGCATTGTGATTTATTTATCGAACCATCTGTGAGAGTATATTAGCAATCATTTCCCCCCTCATATATGTCTAGGCCTGAGCAACCTGACAGTATCTTAGCCCACGCGCAGTCTGACTGTGCGGCACTTTGCCTGGATCAGACTTGTGGTTTGATGATGATGATGATATTATCAATCATACAACTCTTGTTTTCCGTCAGTTAAGAGTTAGTGACAACAAGCTATTCTATTTGCATTCTGAACAAACAATTATTTTCGTTTCTCAGGTAAACATTAATACAAACTTACAACATTTGAGTCTTTTGTATACCTGCGTTATTATCTGTTTCCGTTAGACGCCGAATTGTTATTCTTTGCAGAAAATTGACACTCGCTTTAAGTAGCTTCTTTTGATAGGTTGTTCTTTGTATTGGCGAATCCTTTTATATGCAATTTAGCGTGATTAAATAACCCGTATTATTTTTTACTTTCAACAAAACCACATTTTCATTGAACTCCAAATCTTTAAACACCATTAGGCTACTCAGTACATTTGCACACCGTTCTTTTAATTTTTATTCTGCTACCATATGGAAAACTTTAAAATTTTGCTACCATCTTTAATGAAGTGTATGGTATGTATAGTATGAAAGCACAAGCCTGATCCAAGCAAAGTGCCGCACAGTCAGAGACTGCACGTGGGCCATATTACTGGCCAGGTTGCCCAGGCATAGACAGATATGAGGACGAAAGAATAACAGAAAATGGTAGTGAGACTCCAGCCAGTTTCAGCATGCAGCTCACTACCTCTGCCAATCAATTTAGCACGGTGTTAGCAGCACATCACAAACGTACTGCACGATTGCTCAATCGTGCAAGTGTAACAAAAACATTATCTCAGAAACTCTCACGCTAAGGTTTTTACCAATCTTTAGACTCTTTGCTTCTATTTATCGCAGTTACTATGCCATTATATTATCGAATTTGCAGTCTTTCACTGTGCGTTATTTTACTTGGATCGGTTTCTTCTAATTTTATACATGCTTGTTTGCATTAGCACCTTTCTTTTCATATCATTTTCAGACTTGTTATCTCTCTGGTTACTTTTTGTTATTTATTTGTGATTATGTTTTGTCAACATTTTTTGCAGATGTTTAGGCGTCGTAGTTAAATTTAAACACCGTATTCGGGAAACCTCTGAAAAGGAAGCCTGCTATGAAGATATCGCATAAAACAGTAGTTGGGATGCTCGGTTTTGCCAGGGTAAACCCAAGTATTGGCCCTCAAAAGAAGTGCGGGTGGAGAGAGCTTCCTCGTGATACCAATCGAAAAGGTATGTGAACTTTAGGTTAACCATATATATATATATATATATATATAATATATATATATATAGAGATATATAATATATATATATAATATATATTATATATATTATATTATTAGATCTTATATCGGGATACACGCTGGCGTCTCACTACAACCTTTCTTTTTTACTTATAACTGTCCACCGGGGTGACGGCACTTTGCCTGGGTCCTGGCTAGTGATTTATAAATATATACATACATATAAAATGCACGGATATGCCATCTTTTTTGACGTTTCAATGTTTATTTCGCGCTTTAGCGCATGTTGCAATCGCGTTCCAGGCGGCTATGTTCGCGCATTGGCTTTCTTCTTCGCTGCCATTTACCAGAACTAGGCGTTCATAATAATCATCTATTGGATAAAGCATTTAGATTTGTTTTTTATTAATTGCAATCGAGTACATTTGTTATCGCCTTTCTTATTTTTCATCTGGGACTGGGCAACTTGGCAGTATCTGAGCTCATGCACATGTTATTTTGACTGTCACAAGGCAGGTGGTTTCATCCATCCATCCAATATATATTTCCATGTATCATTCATTTCCCACTGATCTGATTACAGGTTGGACGTGTTGAACGTGATGCTCCTCTGGTAGCGGGACACAAGGGATCCGTGCTTGATATTCAGTGGTCTCCACACAATGATGATCTCATCGCCAGCGCTTCCGAAGACACTACTGTTAAAGTTTGGCAGATTCCTGAAGGTGGATTAAAACCCAACACGAATTTGACGGTTCCTGCCGCTGACCTAGTCGCTCATATGCGACGTGCTGGTCTCGTAGTGTGGCATCCAACAGCTGAACATGTATTACTTTCAGCCGGTAATCTATTAGTGGCTTTTGAATATTCTAGATATTTTGTTAACTGAATTTATCTTAATTACCAAATGTCCGAATTTTATATGGTGACATTTTTCAGAAAATTGAATGCGGTCTCCATCCATTCTCTCTTTGAGCCCTCATATTCTGCTAACTTTATTCATATTCAATGGACTTTTCAATTCAATTATTCGATTATGTTTGACTTGGACAATACGGTTTTCTGCTTTAATGTGCCAGAACTAACGAGTTTAGTATTTCATTTTATGCTGCCATTAATGTTCAAGATGATAATGCGCTATGTTGCACAAACTCATGTTCGGTTGGTGTTCGTCGCAGTTGCATAATTGTTGTTCGACCTTTCTTTTATAAAGCTAAATAAGACTATCAACAAAACGTCTCAAATCCATTTATGCGGCAACGTTACTTACACTTAAGGTTTCGAATTATCACTTGTGCGTATTATTCGTCATTTTGTATTGTGAACCGCAACGCTCAGATACAAAGACTTTACACTTTGAACCAAATAAATTAAAATAAAAAAACTAAGTTCCACCTTTTCGGCTCCGGAAATACGTTAGCAAGAAAAATTGAATGAAAATCTCACCTTTGTAAGGAAACACATAATAGGCATATTCCTTGTTTTGCAGTCGTTTAGGTTATCCGTGTACTAGGAAATTGGCAGGTGCTCAGTGACACTAAAATTTAAAAATGCGATGTCTGTGGCGAGTTTTGGGTTTCTGATCGAATTTTGCGGCAGTCAAAGTTGTGTTGCACGATGTATACACGATCGGGGTACAGTAAGGTTAACACATCGATGGACTATTGTTGAAATAGTTGCATCTAATTCCTTCCCTTTCGGCTCCGTGAACTGCTAATGTGGTCGTTCAAGTAAAGAAGATGAAATTTGTAAAGAATGGTTCATTGCACAAACGTCACCAGCTCAATTGCACAAACAGAGTGTAGGATTAATGTATTCTGTTTCTCACATCTTCCGTACCAAGTCACTTCAGGTTTATATTGCCTTCACAAACCAGTCTTTAGTTACCTGTGAAATATCTGGATCATTGTAGGCGTTGAGCTTGTGTAGATATATTCAGTCCTCTCCGTGCCGGGTGGCACATGAGGCGAAGACAACTTCACGCCAGTGCTTCCGGTCTGTCGCTGCTCCCGTTGCCGTCTGCACCGTGAATCCTTGTGCATGTAGTTAGCGTTCCAACGTTCAGCGCCAAGTTTCCTTTGGCCGTCCCCTTTTTCGTTTACCTTGCGGATGCCAGTACATGGCTACCTTGGTGTGCGAACTGGGATCCATCCTGCAGACATGAGCGAACCGCAGATCTGTTGTCATCGTTTCCGTAGCAATGTAGGTTTTGCGGGATAGGGTTGCTAGCCCTAAGCCCAACCCTCCTCCTTTCTCAGACGGGCTTGGGACCGTCCTTGGCGGAGTTGTGTAGATATATAGGCGAGATCAATTTCGATTAAGCATTTGTCCGCATGCTAGATAAACCCTTTAGTGTTTTGTGCAAGTGTGATCAAGATCGATTCATCGATTTGCTTTCATGTCCTAAGTTCTTTCCCACTGCGAGTCATACTCGTATATATGCATGAAATCACAAGCCTGAACGTTCCGCACAGTGATTGACGGCACGTGGTCTAAGAGATTGTCAGGTTACCCACGCCTAGCGAGAAATGTAAATAAAATACAAAACATTGTCCTCCAATCGTGCAGCATTTATGCGCTGTGCGGCTAACATCGTGCTAATTTGATTGGCCAACGGTAGTGAGCTGCATGCTGAAACAAGCTGGAGTCTCACTACCATTTCTATTTTTATTTCCCCCTCATATCTGTCTAGGCCTGGGCAACGTGACAGTATCTTAGCCCACGTGCAGTCTCTGACTGTGCGGCATTTTGCCTGGATCAGGCTTGTGCTTTCATACATACCTCCATAGACGGTTATACTCGCGGTTCTCTTTTCGAACTTGAATGTCTGCTAAGAACTTCGCAGTTTCGCGCGTCGCAAGTCGCCAGATTACTGCCATCATCGTTAAAAGATTGCCTACATGCTTTTTATGCGAACATCAAAGGCTACTGGCCAACAACTGGGTCGAGCAATACATGTTGCTTCTATTGATAGGATCAATATTTGCTTAAATTTTCATAAGAGTAGCTTGATTTTTTTGCGAAAGTTGTTGGGGTATCAGTCTCATTTGGGTGACGTTTAAAACGTTCACGGTCATCCTACCAAACAAAAGAGTAAATCCGCTGCGAACAAACTGGCTCAGTTACTCGAGCAACTCTTTGCGTTTTATGGGCCAACTATCGTGTTATTCCTTAACTCCCAAGCGGCATTCAGTTCGATCTCGTGTCCGTTGTAGTGCACTACTTTCGTAGTGTTCGCGTAAATTACTGATACATTGATTGCGCTGCATGTGTCAAAAAACACTGCAGTCCTGCTAATATTATTTGTTTTTAATCTGTTTACTCCTTGGCTATCCAAGCGTATGTCCGCCCAATTCTATTTTGTAGCTTTTCCACACTTTGATTTGGCTCCAGACTTGTGATTTTATACATATATACGCATTCATGCATGCACATGTTGCATGTGTGCATACACATCCAACATGTGTACGGATCTAGTGCAGTGCTGTTGTCCTGCACGGATAATCGTGCTATATTGATTACCACTGATAACAAACTGCAAGTGGATGCGTCCTGGAATCTCACTTCCTTTATCACATGTATTTATCTACGCCAAAGAAACGTGGTAGTATCTAAACTCTCGTGGGCTTATGAATTTGTGGCACTTTGCTTTCCTTCAACCTTGTGATCTAACGAAGCTTTGTATCAGGAGCAAAACTTTCCCCGAGGCTTATAAATTTCACTTTTGCGCAAATCGATTGCACGGATGTACAATCGTACAGCACTTCTGTGCGATGCGGCTAACATCGTGCTAAATTGATTGGTCACCGGTACTGAGCTGCATGCTGAAACACGCTGGAGTCTTACTACCATCTCTATCCTCTATTTCTCATATCTGTCTAGGCCTGGGCAACCTGACAGTAACATCGCCCACGTGCAGTCTCTGACTGTGTGGCACTTTGCTTAGATCATGCTTGTGCTTTCATACCATAGCATACTATCGGTCTGAAACATATCGCAATAAATTGTTTGCTTTATGTGTTTGGTATTCCTACGAATTTTGTTTCAGGTGCCGACAATATGATCTTCATCTGGAATGTGGTTACCGAACGACCTTTGGTCGAGATCAAAGTTCCTGATATGATTCTATCAGCATCTTTCAACTACAACGGTTCGCGACTAGTTACAACTTGCAAAGACCGATATACCCGTGTACTTGATCCACGTACCGGGGATGTGATTCACGTGAGATTTTTTAAAAATTGCTTTTACCCAGTGTGTACGACTGGTTTTTGATGCTTACATCCTGTGCGTCGTCGTCATTTTGAATACCCATGTAGAGAAAGCGTTCATGCACCGTCCCGTTCACTCATACCATTTTGTGAGACAGTTTAATAATGGCGATATGGGTAATCATTCTTGCAACTTAATACGGATGCCTGTCATCTCGGTGTTTCGTAGAAGCCTTCACTGATCAGCAATGAACGCTCATGAACGAATTCAAGTGTCTGAATATGGGGTAATGACTGATCCGTTTTGTTGCGATACGAAACTACTTTGAAAAATTGCAATTTTCTGAATCTCCACCTTCCGAATTTCAACCGTCAAACTTTACTTGTTCGTTACTAGAATCCTTGGCTTTTTAATTTTTATTTTATTGGAATTTCAGTTATCCGTCCTAGATGTCGATGGTTTTTCATTCACGGCGCACGGATGTGTAATCTTGCAGTCCTTCTGTGAAATTGATTTGCCACCAGTAATGAGCTACATGCGAAAGCACACTGGAGCCTGACTGCCATCTCTATTTTCATTTGTCATATCTGTTTAGGCCTGGGCAACCTGACAGCGTACAGCGGATGACTGTGTAGCCTGAATCTGGCTTGTGCTTTAATACAGGCATACATACATACATACATACATACATACATACATACATACATACATACATACATACATACATACATACATACATACATACATACGTACATACATACATACATACATGCATACATACATACATACACAAGCCTGATCCAGGCAAAGTGCCGTACAGTCAGAGACTGCACGTGGGCTAAGATCCTGTCAGGTTGCTCAGGCATACATACATACATACATACAAACATGTACATACATACATACAAACATATGTACATACATACATACATTCATTCAAACATAGACACATACATTCACAACAGTAATGAAATGACTTGATTATAGTAATCGCAATCAGCCAATCCCTCCTCTCATTTTTACTTTCCTTCATTGTAGGAAGGGATGTGCCATCAAGGTTCTAAGCCACAACAAGTGGTTTACGTGTCGGGCAATCGACTATTCACCACTGGGTTTTCCCCATCAAGCGCTCGGGAATGCGCTCTTTGGAATGAGGTAATTTTACGTGCAAATATATTGTTCCATTTTTATACTTGTATCGCGGCATGATGGCTAAGTTTTTCCCGACACAAAGTTCACTAATAAGTGCTTTGCTTGTACGGTTGTTCCTGGTGACAACTAGCATCACTGTGTTGAAACTCAAACATGAATTTACTCGAGTTTCAATTCTTTATCACTCTTTCACCTGGATCTCGTTATTTTTTCGTTTTATTTTGAGAAAATGAGCATTCTGCAATAAAATTTGTCAAACGAAAGTGCTGCCTTACCCATACACAGAATGACGATTCTGTAACGTAACAGAACGTCTGATGCAATATATGTACGTATGTATGTATGTATGAAATCACAAGCCTGATCCAGGCAAAGTGCCGCATAGTGATAGACTGTACGTGGGCTAAGATACTGTCAGGTTGCCCAGACCTAGACAGATATGAGAAACAAAATATAAATTGAAATAAGAGTGAGACTCCAGCCTGTTTCAGCATGCAGCTCACTACCGGTGGCCAATCAATTTAGCACGATGTTATCCGCACCGCTCAGAGGTGCTGTACGATTGCACATCCGTGCAATGCATGTGGTTTGAGATAATATTCATTATGACGGGTAACTTTGGTTATGTATGCGTTGATTAAGGCTAGGCGCTGCACAGTCAGAGACTACTTTTATTGTGTACTCCGTCGCATTCATTTCAGCGAGTATTCAATCTAGCCCTATGTAAAGTGCACACGCTTGGAAAAAGCCAGTGTCGCACTATCTGAAGGACAATGATGAAACGCAATGATATCAGTTTGCTTATAGTCAATACACCTATGTTTAATCCTATAGTACGCTGTGCTGTGCAGCTAACACGGTGCTAAATTGATTGGCCACCAGTTACGATCTCCATTCTGAAACACGCTGGAATCTTACTACTATTTCCACTTGCATTCTCTTTCTCATATCTCTCTAGACCTAATCAACCTGACAGTATCTTAGCCCACGCCCAGTCTCTGACTGTGCGGCACTTTACCTCGACCAGGCTTGAGCTTTCATACATCATACCATACATGTAAAATGCACCAACGTGAAAACTGCCAGTGTCGCATTATTTGAAGGGCTATGATGAATCGTAATGTTCTCGGTTTGCTTAGATTCAAAAGGGGAAAAAGCGATGAATAACGGCAATACAAACACAGCAAATTCTCGTTGTCGTTCGTACTCAATATGCCGATGCGTTTCACATTTTTTTCCTTGGTCTTCGTACACTTTTATCACTATAAAGACCACTCTACAGGTACCGAGACTTAAAAGCTATGGAACACGAAGGAGACATCCGCTGGGATGATTTGTCTACACGATGTATCAGTCATGCATTCAGCCAAGTTTTCAGTGAGATTCGTTCCGGCTTTAATGCATTATTGCGAGATTTTCCCACCGCTCCACTTGGTGCCGCAATATTAGTTGAACGCTCAAAAAGGGTTTTACAGGAAGGCCACTAGTGAATACAACTTTGAGCCATTACGAAGTTTGATATTGCGGATCACATCCATGGAGACGGCTCACCTGCAACTGCAGTCAGTTGAGCAAAATAGAGGACAAGGCTTTATTCGGAATTATATTAATACTTTTGTTCACCTGCTTGAGTCAAGTCAGATTCTGGCTTCCTATCACAACGACGACATTCTGATTTAAGGGTGGCAACCAAACACACATTAGAAAAGCGATGATTTTTCATCGAAATGCATTACCTATCCCGCGAAGTCGATGTCGACGTCGTTACCAAATGTTTTATTACAGATAGTTGTGTTTCCGATAGTGCTAACCAACTTCAGGGATTATATGGAGACGATGATCGCTGAAGACCTGCAGACGCTTTGTTTCTTTTTTTCGCGGTTTGCAGGTTACATCCATACAACAAGACCCCACACATTTTTAGCAAATAGATTGTGCCCTCAACCTTTAGAAACAAACTACAAATGACCCAATTGACGAAACGCTGCCTTTACTTTGGAACTGAACACGCAGCTACTATTGACACATCAACTCAACTAAGTAAAACATTCTACAGTCTCAATTTCCTCACTGTAGAGGTTTAGCGTAGTTGCTGTCGGATCTATGTCCTGTAACAAAACTTTGCAAAACGCATTTCAAAGAATGGGACAATACGGCATTGTCGTTCCAAAACAGCCTGAGCATCCAAATGGGAATTGAAGAGGAGAATTACGTCGTAAGCTTAGTCGAAATCATAATTTTCTTTCACACAGCTTGCCTGAATATCGGGTATCAGTAGGTCAGCATTGCATAGCTTTATTATACGGATACTTACAAAATTGAATAAGCATGAGTATATTTGACACCTTTGACTGCTAGAATAGTTGGCTGATAAATTTTTATACGCCTCAACGCACCTGGAATTATAAGAATGAAGTATTCGAAATATGATCACATCTACGGAGCATCTTTTTGAAATAAATTACTAAATAATGCGTTTTATCAACCCTTGAAATCAAGAAAGATCGCTACTGTAGACTGCTTGTAGATGCATCGGTTTGGATGCTTGACACTAAGTAAAGATTGTGATGGACTCATCCTCTCCTGGGACGGGTGGCTCCCCTCGGATGATACGTCATTGTTATTTTTAGCATGATTGGCTGTTCTCATTAACCAATAGCTGTGCTACTCAAACACATGCCCTTAAATAAATTTCAGTGATGTATTTCGCCAGAACGCTGAAAATAGTAACTTACAGATGACATGCTAGACTTGATAACCTATCAACTTTTTGGTCTTTTGACACTTTCCCTCCTTAACGTTGTAAAACCACCCGTGCATTTATGATCGTGGATATTGGGCAATTTGAATGATCTTGAACAAAATGATATCCGTTTATTCCCGCGTTGGTTTTAACAATGTAGTTGTGATTAGCGAATAAGCCTCATTTAGAAATCCTACCCGAGATAGAACCACGCGTGCGTAAACCAAATTTTTGCACACAGTTTAGACAGACTTACGTTTTTGCGAAAAGTGAAATTTGACCCTCCACCGTGCCCTGGAGCCCATTGTTGCACAGAATTCGGTTTCTTTGTTACACCTTCACTCGTGTCTCTGTTACAATGACCTTCATATGCGCTTGTTCAGAAATCTTTCGTGGTTGTACACGGTTAAGAAATAGCTGTCACATGGTTTGAAAGTTTTTTTCAGGCACTTTCCTCGATATTATGTAATTACTCAAATTACATTTTCGATAATAGCGTCTATCTCACGTAGAACACATGTGCTTGATCAGTGTCTGTCTCAGCACTGGTCGTCTTTTCGTTCATCATCTGCTTCCGCCCCCGTTGCTTCTTGGGGCAGTAATACGTATAAATTATCATCAATCATTTTTGCCGCCCATCCATGACACATTTCATGGACATTGTAACGACCATACTCATGTTCCAATTATCAGGCTGTTTTCTTACGCGAGTTTCTGTACCAGCTTTTGGGGCATTGGCGTGCGGACTGAAATGAGCACGCTCTTTTGATTTCAACCTCGCCGATGTTGAATACGTTCACTAGCCTACTCCACCATGATACCTGTCGCTACTACCACTATCTCTAGTATGAAAGCACAAGCCTGATCCAGGCAAAGTGCCGCGCAGTCAGAGACTGCACGTGGTCTGAGATACTGTCAGGTTGCCCAGGCCTAGACAGATATGAGGGGGGAAAGAGAAATAGAAATGGTAGTGAGACTCCAGCGTGTACTCGCATGCAGCTCACTACCGTTGGCCGATCAATTTAGCACGATGCTAGTCGCACAGCACAGAAATGCTGCACGATTGCACATCCGTGCAGTCATGGTGGTAAGTGGGATGGGATAATGCCAGGTCACCCATGCTAAGACAGGAAAACAATTGAGGTTCTTAATCAAAGCCATTACCGAAATTACCTTACCCAGTAGTCACTGAACTGTAACTTGCTGATGTCAAACTTGCAACTAGCGCTCTCGTAATAACCTTGTTTTATGAATAATTCATCCTGGTCATCTTTTCGTCTCCCCCAGTCCGATCTCAACAAACCGCTAAGCCACCACGAATTGGACATCAGCAACGGCGTAATGTTCCCGTTCTACGACATGGATACAAATATGATTTATTTGTGTGGAAAAGTGAGTGATTAGCCGTTTTATCCGACACGTTGCTTATCTTATCTCCGTTACTGTCCGTAATTCTGTGCGGAAGCTGTTTGGTGTGAGTTTGGAGGTGGATGCCGGCAAGAATACCAATTGCATTGTGTGCGAATGTCCCACTTACTGCTCATTCGACAAGTCGTTTGAATGCTCACCAAGTATATTTCTTTTCTCACTATAAGGTGTGATATGAGTATTTCGGGTGTGCCCTCAGCCACCACACGGTCTGCTCACGAACTTACTTACTTTTACTTTTGTGCGACTATCTCCTCCTGGAGGATGAGTCGGCTTCAAAGAAGATTCTTGGGAATTTGGGTGCAAAGCGGCGTTCCCAGCACCACTCGGCGTTTGTTCGAGTCAGCTTCTCTAGCCTTTGCACAACCAAGTGCGACCTGCAAGGCAGCAGGGAGTTGCCAGAAAGGGGTGGTCTACCAGACTCTGTTCCAGGTTTTTCCTCAGGGTTTTCTCCCGAAGCCTTTCCCGCGATCGGGTATCCCACAAGGCAGCGGAGGTTTAAAATCAGGGTTTTCCTTCCCTTAGATGAAATGACCTCCCAGGCTAACGAGCTTCATCTGCCCGAAGCAAACTGGTTTTCAGGCTCCAGTCACTCGCCCTCGCCCCTTCTCCTGTTGGTAGAAGCAGTTCCACGGGGCTAGGAGAGCCACTCGTGCAGGTCAGAAGCTGGACTTGGTTCTGTTACTTACTTCTTTTTTGTGCGACTATCTCCTGGAGGATGAGTCGGCTTCAATTAAGATTCTTGGGAATTTGGTACAAAGCGGCGTCCCCAGCACCATCTGAGTACTGTGACTATTTGGGTTTGGAAAATTCCCCTAATGTTTGAGAGGTTGGAACTCATGACACGTTGATCTTTTGGATACTACATTTCACATGCACTCCCATGTTCTATTCTATTTAGCATTGCATCTTATTGATGTGCTCTCTTAAATTATACGTTCTCCATGACTCTCCCTAAAACCGTGTGAGATTTTTAAAAACTAGCGCTTCCTGTGCAACGATTTGCTTAGATGCAGTGTACTATTTCACCTCAACTCATTCTTTTCTCGTTTGAGTAAGATCAACTTTACTATACTGTACCCCCCTTTCGATTCGTTCTATACATATCCTGTACCCAAGTTGCTTACGCATTTTTCATCGGTAGTCTGTATCATCGCTGTCCAACTCTTCAAAACACTGTATGAATCTGTGCACTATTCAAAATAGTTTACTCGTCCATCATTAGTTTATCGATGTTTTCCGCGTGTGCACTCTCTCCGTGGCCTTATTGTGTTGTTTTTGAGACGGTTGCGTGAAGACGCGTACGCACGGAAACTATGTGACCTTGCGTTTGCATCAGTTTTGCGAGAGAGAGAGAGAGAGAGTGCAAAATTCTATTTTCATAGCTTCGCTTGTGCACACATATACGAACGTTTTTGCTTGGGTATTGTAAATCTGTGAAAAAGCTTTGGCGTTGTTTTTGTTGGGTTCCTTTGATCGATGTTGATCATGGATGTACATCCTTAGCGCATGAGGTTTCCATGCTCCACAGCTTTTCGAATGACTAAACACTGATTCGCGCTAACAGCGATAGGCAGTACGCGGATCAACGATTTAAGTTTCACGCTATCGGTGTAATCTACAATTATGTATGTATGATGAAGTGCCGCAAAGTCAGAGACTGCACGTGGGCTAAGATACCGTCAGGTTGCCCAGGCCTAGACAGATATGAGAGGGACAATAGAAATGGTAGTGAAACTCCAGCGTGTTTCAGCATGCAGCTCACTACCGTTGGCCAATCAATTTAGCTCGGTGTTAGCCGCACAGCACAAAGTATTGCACGATTGCACATCCGTGCACAGCCTATAGCTGTAAGCGTCGTGGTAGGGATTGTCCCTCTCTAATCGGACCGTTTAGTCATTCGAAACGCTGTGTAGCATCTAGTCGATGCACCGATGGCCGAGATCTACTGAAGGAGGCGAACAGCAGATGAATACCGTTTGAAGTCCATACGTTCAGCATGCTAGACACAAGGTAACATTTGTTTCGATTTAGTCTCTTAGACGTCTTAAACGATCAAGAATCAGTATTTCTCTCCGTTAGTGGCTATTTGGTCTATATGACCAAAGACGCTCGTCTACTGCATTCGCCGTACCGTTGCACTGTTGGATGTCGCCATCAGATTTTCGTCATTTGATTGTTAGTGCTATAGCTTCTCGTTTGCTTTAATTTCGGCATCTTGTCGTACCACAGAGGTGACCATGAAATTTCATTCGAATGTGAACATGCTAATTCCGGCGCCCCTCGTTATTTCAGGGTGATAGCACAATACGTTACTTCGAAATCACCGATGACGAACCGTACCTGCATTTCATCAACATGCTCACTAGTTCTGATCCTCAGCGCGGGATGGGCTGGATGCCGAAACGCGGTCTCGATGTGAGTCAGTGTGAAATCGCACGGTTCTATAAGCTGCACACCAAGGGTCTATGCGAGGTGATCGCCTTCACGGTTCCGAGGAAGTCGGAATTATTCCAAGATGATTTATACCCGGATACAATCGGCGACACGCCCGCGTTGACCGCAGAGGAATGGATATCGGGCAAAGATGCTGATCCCATATTGGTAAGTTGTGCGTTCTTGTGAATCGGTACACTTTTTGTTTTCGCTGTTTCAATCCTTCTTGTTGACTCCCATCTTTGAACACCAGTTACCGGTCTGGTATGAAATCACAAGTCTGATCCAGGCAAAGTGCCGCACAGTCAGAGACTGCACATGGGCTAAGATACTGTCAGGTTGCTCAGGCCTAGACAGAACCGGTCTGGTACCAAGAGTCCATGAACACATGAAGAATGCACTATACGCCGAAGATGGCAGTAAGGCGGCAGCGCAATTCCATTACAGCTTGTTGCCGTTTAGACTCAATTGTTCGTTTTATTTTCCCAATGTTAACGCTTCATAGGGTTGCCTATTTCAGTTACCATCAATATCCAGCGATGTCCATTATCGTACCTCCTTTTCTGAAATTAAGAGCAATCTGATGCTCAATTTCATGCCTTTTTGCATGGCCTTGAATGTTTTTAATCACACGAATATGACTGCTATCATCCGGGATTGATCATTCGCTGTCTCCCCTACATATGACAAAGTGTGCACATGTGGTTAGAGCCCCATCACTCGGTACGCTTTGTCGCCCATCATTCGTATCTCTCCAGTTGTTTAGGGTTCGCGCTGCATTCCTCGACGGTTACACTGCACTCTGTAGTCAGGCCGATACTTGGTATTTTCACCTCCACAACCCAACGCATCATTTATCGCACCTCGATTAGCTTTTATTAGAATTGGATCCCTGCGTATTGAACACATAGGGTGCTTATTGATGAAGTTAGGTGTCTGAGGGTGTGGTGGGTTTTCGCCTGGCAAGCGTTCTCCCTATAAAAAGCCACAAAAATCCAATGATGACATCACGACGCGGCGGATGTGACTCGCCGCTCCAAAAGTCACTGCCCCTTGTCCTACCCAAGGACATTGTATGGTGCACAGGCAAAAACTGAAGTCACCAACCTATCAACGGGGTTATCGGGCTCCGAACGGGAAATTCCCAGAAAAGGGCGTATGAACCGCTTCGTTGGTCACCGGCCACCGATAGGTGCGAACCTCTCTCGCTCCACTGCCTTGTGGGTAAAGGCTCGGGGTGGGACCCCCTAAACGAAATCTTCCCTACTTCGGTGTAGGCAACCGGGTAGTATCATGCCTACGTTCAACGATGCTGATGACAACGCTTTGTACCCCCCTTCTCCTTCTGCTTCGCTTGTAAACATCTCCATTGGTTATGTTTGAACGCACTATAAGCTGTATCAATTGGCATAAATTATATTATAAATATACCACTCCTCCTCCTTCGCTTATGTAAACTATCGTTTCCCGTTGGTTTTCTCATTTCAACTCAACGGGTTTCGATAATTTTGAATATCGTTTTCCGCGTTGTTTGGTTAGCACACGTCCTCCTTTGTGTGTAAGTGTGTGTGCGCGTTTGCATCTTTGTGTGTATGTTTGCAAACTACTAAGTGATGATGTGCAAGTTAATCGATTTGTACCATTGCGTAACCGGATTCTTTAATCTGTCCTCATCAAGGTACATTTTTGGTGCTCACTCAATGCGGCGCTTTTGTGTGCTTTGCACATATAGTTCTTTCTTCCAAATATAAACTTTTAAGATACTAATTGTGCATTAGCCGCCCGACCGCTAAACTATCGTGGTTCATTTTGCGCGGTTTTCTTGGCTTGCGGTTTTGTTTTCTGCATCGTTGCATATTTATCGCGGTCAACTTGACTTGCTGACCTAAATTAGCTTTGTTCGCATTGCTGTGCATTCCTCTGATGACCGCAGTGCATCGGTATAGTCACCGTTTCAATATAGAAAGCAATTTTTGCTTTTGTTACTGGCTGCACATCTAGAAATATCTTCTCCACCAATTGGCATTTCCGTCTCGGCGGGACAAGTGAAGTGTTTTCGTGTCTATGTTGTTGTTAATGGGTGCGTGTAGTTGATGTAAAACAGTGTGGTTTCCGCGATATAACAACCTCAAGGCAAGGTCCTTAGATTTGCCTCCTTTATGGGAAGCAACACCGTGGTGCTGAGGACGCCGCTTTGTACCCAAATCCCCAAGAACCTTCATTGAAGCCGACTCATCCTCCAGGAGATAGTTGCACAAAAGTAAAGTAAAGTAAGCAACACCGTGATCTCCAAGAAATTGGTTTTGTAGCTCTAGTTAATCCGAGTACTAAACCGGTTCCACCAGGTTTCGCTAGTCTTCAACTGTGTTCACTTTTCAGGGTTTTTTTCCTTAAAAGCTCATGCATATCATCATTCCCGGTTAAGCTGACTGCAGAAGCTGTCTAATCGTGCTATTTTTTGTAGTTGATGTCATGCATGTCGCATACTTTGTCGTCTAATTTGCGTTTTCATTGGGTCTTCAACATGTTGTTCTGTGTCACTTTCTCCGCTACATGATTGGAAACTTCGCGTGTTGTTCTCGTCAATTGGCATGCTGAAAAACAACTCTAATTTCCTAGAAGTTCCGTTTCACTTTACACACCGCTTAGAACTTGTTTCACTAAAACAGATCACGTGTATACTCAAGATTATCACCTTCGTGGAACTAGCCCATCAGATTTCAAAGTTTAGCGCATTTTCAGATATCAGACGCATTTTCATTAACCCCTTTCTGTTCTCCACACATCTGCGTGTTCTATTTCTTTACTTAAACCCGGTGGTGTTTTTTGTGCAACTCAAACGGGACATCATTGTTCCCCTGGAGCTTGTCAACTAGCGTTTTCACCCCACTTCATTAAGCACTTTTGGGTTTTAATGTTCCATTCACTCTCCAGCACCTTGACAAGGTGACCGCTTGCATGTAACACTATTGGTCTGTTCCTCATTTGGCTTCACGTGATCTCGATCGAACGATTCGCGTTATTGGGCACGAAAAGTAGAAACTATTGGGAATGTGCGACATAAATCGATGCTTTTGTGGGATTTCATTTTGGGAACAGAGTCACCGTTTCCGGCTATTTGAATATTCATCGCGAACGATGAAGGGTTACGTTAAAGTAAAAGACGAGAATTTAAAGATAACGAAACGCTGTCAATCTGTTTTGTCGTATTATAGGCCACGATATAGCCTCTGTGAAACTATGACTTTTATGCTTGGAAGTAACCTAAATCTCTTCGTTTTTCGACAGGCGCTTTGTGAATATGATTGCAGTGAATTAGTTGCAGCAAACAATATTGTGTGAGGCCTATTTTTGCTTGAATTTTCGGTGGCACTACCGATTCTAGAAACCCCAGTGACTTGAAAATATAATTGCTGCTAGCATTGACACCTTGCGTGATACACGCTGTGCACATTATAAACCTCAGAACTTGCTTCTCCGTAGTTTTTTTTTCACGAAGTGATCGTACAGCATTTTGGTCATTTGCATTGGTTCTCATCCGCGTTTAAGCGTGTTACAAGAAACACAGTTGTTGCATTTGGTAGCACATTCTTGAAGTCTTTGCTCCCATATAGTCTTTTACATTGCACGGAAGTGCAATCGTGCAGTACTTCGTGTTGTGCGGCTAACACCGTGCTAAATTGATTGGCCAGAGGTAGTGAGCTGCATGCTGAAACAGGTTGGAGTCTCACTACCACTTCCTGTTCTTTTTTCTTCCTCATATCTGTCTAGACCTGGGCAACCTAACAGTATCTTAGCCCACGTGCAGTCTCTGACTATGCGGCACTTTGCCTGGATCAGGCTTGTGCTTTTATACCATACCATACATACTGACAGCATGGATGTGTAATCGTGCAGTGCTTCTGTACTGCACAGCTACATTACCGCCGGTAGTGAGCTGAATGCGGACACGCCGGAGTCTCACTGACATTGCTATTTTCCTTTCCCATATCTGTCTACGCTTGGGCAACCTTGTGATTTGATACATACAAACAAACATACATGGTAGCTGTATTGCTTTAAGTATTTTTTCGGTTGCAACTAATCACCAATGACAGTTAACGTTGCACTGAATGCAGAGTGGATCACACCGTTGAAAAATATCATGCCTTTCCATCGCCTTCTCTCCATTTCATTTGGTTTCTCGCACCTTACTCGCTAAGAAACAATCTCCCTCTTTTGTTATTCGGATACATGCATCAGTTTTGTGTTAGTGCTCATATCAAGCAAATGCCACGCCATTTTATTCTAAACTCAACTACGGCTATCCCATTCTGTTTTGTGAACGAAATGCACGATTCTGTTCGTGCATTGTGTTCATCTTCGTATAATGACACAAGCTTTGCCAGATCGCTGCATTGCGCTTCAACGCAATTTTCTCCTATCCACTTGTCCCATTATTCTTGCCGCATGTTTTCCTACCTCCGAGTTTGTCCAGTCCTCTCATATTCCCATCACCCTAGCTATTTGCCCGTCGCTTTGTCCGTATCGACCGGTGGCGGTGTATCGAATGAATGTCTGCACATCCGGTTGAGTCATGCGGATAGCGTCGAGCATGTCACGATTGACTCGCTCATGCGTAAGCTCGACAGTATGGAGCAGTGAATATACGAGGCACTCCTTGTCTGTCTTCGTTCGGTATCCCCCTTCAGATCTGTCTAGGCCTGGGCAAGCTGATAGTATCTTAGCCCATGTGCAGTCTTTGTATGTGCGACACTTTGCCTGGATCAGGCGTGTGCTTTCATATCCCACAACACTGGGAAACAGTTCCCTTGGTCGACAAATCATCCACCTTCCCGAGGCACAAACGTATTTGTTCTAAATTTCACTGATTTGTCAAAATGAAGGCTTTAAATTCTGTCGCTTAGCAATGCTGCTTACCGTCGACATCGTCCTCTATTTCCATACATAATAATCACAACATCGTGCTTCACATTGTTTCTCGTAATTGTAAACACTAAATCAATAGTTGTTGCTCTATTTATTTGTTGAGTTTCAAAAATGCTAAACGGGAATTCGAGGCCGATTTTCCTTTGTTTCTTCTCTTTTACCATCAACGTTAGGTGATGTTTCAACGTGCTTTTGACCTCGTCGCTAGTACGCCGTGTTTTGTGTTATCGATCATTCTTCAGAGCAATTTTGTTTCTCTTTTTGCTTCATCACTCCCAATTTGATTATCCATTGACGCTCTGAAACCATTGTATTGCTGATCTTTAACTTTACGAAAAACATTTTCTCCCGAACTTACCAACCTCGCTGACTGTTTGCAACCTTTTTTCCCGTTGGTCTTTTCAGATTTCCATGAAGGACTATTATACTCCAGCCTCCGGTGCAAAGGCTAAATCTCGTGTAGCCAAAGTGATCACATCAAAGGTTGCTGAGAAACAGAGCACCGGAGTGCCCCAGCGTCATCATTCGTCGGCCCAGGATACGCAGCGCTTAGCCAAACCTGCTGTAGACCCTCGGCATCGCTTGTCCACTGGAAGTTCCTCGGCTGCTCGTGATACCACATCACGCTCCGCGGATCAACCTGTATGTGTGCCACTTTCATCTCTATTGTGTAATAATAATAATAATTTTCCATATGTGGTGGACATTTTAACAAGTTCACTTCCCTTTCTCAATACGTTTCTCTCTCATTAGTAAATGGATTCTGGGTACACTGAACTGTGAAATTTATTTCAGACGTTTCGGCTTTCATACAGTGACTCATCGATGCGCTTGGGGGTCGTCGTTTCGAAAATATGTTGAATTACATCATAATGGCTCGCCCCTGTTTTTCATATTATCGATAATAATGAATATTCCTGCATGGTATACTTTGAACCACCATATATCCACTTCGAAGATATCTTTTACCGTTTTGAAAGAAAGAAAGAAAGAAGAAATTGACTTTATTCGTACACACGAATTTTCAGATGTTACAATAATTTCACCACAAATTAAAAAAATGATAAATATGTCCCGACATCGAGTTACAATTTGTCGACTGAACGATTTTTCTTGTCCGTCTTAATTGATTGACGTGCGATCCAGTTTACTAGCAAAAGTTTTTGGGTCAAACGTTTCACTGCAAGTCCCGGTATCTCGTACTTCGTTCTGAGGTGCACGTCCAAATTTGACCTCAGTTGATCCGAAAATATTTGATGCATTTTACCCTTGGAGAAATTAATTGTATGCACGGCCGATTTGAAGGCCCCGCAAAAAAGTGAAGTTACCAGATCCGTTTTGTCTTATTTACTAACAACATCCTCCTATGTTTTCGAGGTACTTTGCAGTTGTTTTGTTTTTGTCAAACCCGAAACAATGACTACCATCCGCGGTTCTGGTGTCACCTTTTCTTGATTGGTCTTCAAATTGTTAACCTCTTGTGAAGCTGTTCCTCATAGAGTCTGTGTTAGAGATTCAAGGGAACGTTGTTTTGTTTATATTTCTGCCACGATATTGTGTAACAAACTGTCGTGTATTATAGTATTTTAAAAATTTCAACATGATTGTTCACTTATGCTACACCTCTATATAGCTGGGGTAACCGCGGGATATCAGTTTGCTATTGATTGGTACTGCAATCGTACAGTACTTATGTGCTGTGCGGTTAACACCGTGCTAAATTGATTGGCCACGGGTAGTGAGCTGCATGCTGAAAGACGCTGGAGTCTCGCTACCATCTTTATTCTCTATTTCTCATGTCAGTCTAAGCCTGGGCAACCTGACAGTACTATTGCCCAGTTGCAGTCTCTGACTGTGCGGCACTTTGCCTGGATCAGGCTTGTGCTTTCATACCATACTGAGATTTATGCGGAAACTTGCTCTAGTCTCCCTGCCACCATCCTTCTGTATATCTGTCTATAACTGAGAAGAATCTTACCTCGAGTGCAGCCTGTGACTGTGCGATGCTTTACCTGCATCCAGTGCTGTGATTTCATGCGTATATTGCACATGCCAGTCACACCCAGTTTGTTTGTTATTTTAAACACTTTAGCCTACTTATGAGTAGTTACGTGATATATACCGCTCATGCCTTTGCGATAAGCTGTTCGTCACTATTATTCCGATATTCATAGCATGTGTCCGGTCATGCTGAGGTAAGCCACCAAGCAGTTTAAAGTGTGTATGCTATAATTTAATCGCTAACAATCTAATCATTGGTGCAACCGCAACTATCCACCATTAACGCCACGCGCCATGTTTTTCAACCCTTTTCGAGTGTTTTTCAGTATTCAGACACGTTCAAATTTCATTTTATATTTTCAAAATTTCTCTCTTTATATCTCCTTATGCGGTCTATTGTCTTTCTGGTGTTTCTTACACTGCATTATTCGAGAGGGATCCTTCTCGTCGGAGCTGTTGTAGCCATTTGCGTCAGCCTCTGAACTTTGTTCAATAACGTAACGATAACTGGGATCTTAAGTATTCCTGTGTTATGTGTGTAAGCATATGTTGATCTCTCATTTTATCACCATAGAAACCTGAGCTTTAAACTAATAGAGCTTTGTGTTACGCGGGCTTGTTTTGCCTCCCTATCTTACTCAGAGACTAACTTTGTACGTGATTCTGTTTTGGTTTTCTAAAACAAAAGATTCGTTCCATAGAAAGAACTTGATTGCTGCTTCGCTGCAGCGTTACAAATCGCAAGATTTCAAACCGTCTAAACATGCACGATTAAAATCCTGTTAGCTTTGACCTTGATTTCTATCGTCAATCCTCTCTTCGTGTTCTCTTTCGTTTGCTTTGTTCCCTGTGTTCTTTCCTTTTTCATTTGTTGCACCAAACGTTTGCGTCTTTCTCTGATTGATGTTAATTTTAATTGTGTGAAATAATTGCATCTACATCTTCCTAGTAATACTTTGTGCCCGCCGGTTTTTGTGGAGTGGTGTTAAATTAGAATGAAGTTGTTCTGGTAATGTCGCCCCCTCTTAATCACGATACTTGATTGCTGTTGTAGATGCCTAGACACCGTGTGAATATGGTGGTAGCTTGTCACACCGTCTTCCATTCTAGTTATTATGAAGCTTTGACAGCTCATGTGGCTAGTTCCTCGCGATTTGTAATTTCACGCAGGCGTCAAAGCTGCTCACGGGAAAACTTTATCGAAAGCATGCGTTTTGTTATATTCCAGAGCATGTATTTCTGGTAAATTGTTGCGAACAGAATCCTGATTATTGGTAGTTAACAGCTATTCCTGATATCGTGGTGTCGAACCAGTTATGGTATGGTATGAAGGCACAAGCCTGATCCAAGCAAAATGTCGCACAGTCGAAGACTGCACGTGGGCTAAGATATTGTCGGGTTGCCCGGACCTAGACAGATATGAGTAAGTAAAAAGAACAGGAAATGGTAGTGAGACTCCAGCTTGTTTCAGTATACAGCTCACCACTGATGTCCAATCAATTTATCACGGTGTTAGCCGCACAGCACAAAGTACTGCACGATTGCACATCCGTGCAGTCGAACCAGAACGTTTTGATCTGAACGTTAGATATTTAAAAAAACGAACATATGCATACGCACACGTATGCTTACATGGTTCGATTCTATTCATGTCGTGGCAACTCTGAATTCGAATCCACACGATGCCGTTTTGCTCTGCAATCAATACAGTACAGTGAAGTACTGTATATCCGGGCCTCCGTATGCCGTTCACACACACACACAGGCCGCATTGAATGTGTTTTTTGATCTGGTATGAATGATTGACATCGTTGAGTTCAGTCTTCTTTCGCATTTTGTCTGCTCCGTCAACCAGCAGTCAGTACTAGCCATGAATAATTCATCCCCAGCCACAACCATTGATGATGTGTGACTGACGCGATTATCTGTATGTGCTTCTGTTGTTTACCGGTTCATGTGTTGACTTGTTGTTTACGCCCGTAGAAACACGATTCTTCTGATATTGAGAATGAGGCATCAACCGTGAGCACTTTCATTCTAACTCTCACAAATGTGTTTGCTGTTAATCACACCGCTGCTAACACACTAACACATTTCGATGATCTTTTCGGTCGATTCGTGTAGCAATAGGCGGATTAGATTGACTAGTTTGTGCTGTATCCACCAAGTATATCAAGCAAACAGAGCGCACGATTTCACTCGCTAGCCAACTCGACTTTGTCAGGCTACCTTCAACAACAGGTGACGTTTAATCGTGTGGTTGTAGCAAGCGGCGTCAAGTGTTACCATGTTTCCTTTGAGAGAAACCAAACTGGTCAGTGAACTGCCTTTTTGAAAACAAACATACGATTATCTAAGTATAGCTGAAGGACAGGCGAGAAGGACTGTGCTAAGTGATCTTTAGGTGTCCGTTTGTTGGTCTCACTATCATCCGTTTTCTTTAGAAAATGGAATTTGGGATTTGAAATATGTCCTCATTGTGCATCGTTCTCGATTTTGGATTTTCAATAAACCTGGTAACAGATCTAGTTTCGCGAATAGTTCTTTAAGCATTTCTCAGGGGCCTCTTGCTACTTACTATGGTAGTTGCTTAACACTCCTGTGGAAACACTTTCCAGTGTCTGCCGACTTTTCTAGTTAAAAACATCTTTTTTCTTTTATGGTCTCGAGGTCATGCTTTAGTGGTGCAATCGGACTTGTTCAACAAGCCTATCATGGATCCAGGTTTCTAAAACTTGATGTATTTAGACTTCGAAACCTTCCTTATTAATTATTACTCATTCAACGCAGTTTTTGGCAACTGCGCTTTTCGAACCTACCTGGTTAACTTTACTTTTTACTTTTGTGCGACTATCTCCTCCTGGAGGATGAGTCGGCTTCTATGAAGGGTCCTGGGAATTTGGGTACAAGCGGCGTTTGTCTGAGTCAGCTTCTCTAGCCTTTGCACAACCAAGTGCGACCTGCAGGGCAACAGGGTGTTGCCAGAAAGCGGAGGTCACATTACGAACAGGTTCTTTAGTGGATCCACAATCGACCGTTTCGACCTAACGCGCACCGATTTGAAATCCAATCTTGTCGACTAACTAAAGCAGTCTAACTGTAATTTGGTTTATTTTAGATCACAAAACCTGCTGTTGCAAGCGTCCCTGCCGATACCAAGTTACTCAAACAAATGGATGATCGCATCCGCAAGCTGGAAATGATTATCGTCGAGTACGGGAACCGCATCAAAGATCTCGAGGAATCACTCAAACAAATAGATGAAAATAGCATCAGCGATCACGAAAAACAGCGTGTGGAATCGCCCAAATCACTCGGAGATATGCATAAAAAACATATGGCTTCATCGCCGAAACATGAGACACCAACTATCGATCATGATCGTGATATCGACATCCACAAGCCTGTGGCGTTGTCGCCAAAACCTAAATCACCAATTGTCGAGGAAAATATGTCGGTCTCGCCCAAATGCTTGGATAAATGTGCTGCTGATGATGATATCGACATCCACAAGCCTGTGGCGTTGTCGCCAAAACCTAAATCACCAATTGTCGATGAAAATGCGGCGGTCTCGCCCAAATGCTTGGATAAATGTGATGATGATGCGGGCTTGGGACCCAAGTCACCGACTTCAAAGATGGAATCATAAAAAAACATCTACTTGCCGCTGCTTTTTGCTTGCTAGCCTAACCTCTTACTAGTGACGAGTTTCTGCGAAGCGTGTTCTTCCGTTTACCTTTGTCCTAACGATTGTCTACGTGTTTCTGTTTTTTGCGCGCCACTTGCCCGTGTGTTTTCTCAACGCGTCTAGTGATAACTTGTTGCGCCATTTAATCGAGTCGTGTTGATTACAATGATTATGGCGCATTTACTTCTCCGGCCTAACTCCCCGCGATCTCTGTCGATTCAGCTTCTTTTATTTACATGTTCCCGCTGCTTTATTGGACCTTTTGGCCATTGAACTTTATTACGCGAACGGCATTCAACGCATCTAATTAACGCCACTGCTCAATATAAGTTTTATATTTCCTTGGGTTTCTTACCGATAGTGTGTCACGCGTGATAGTTTGACGGCGACCTTGTTAGTTTCTCGATTGTTTCTAGTTTCTGTAGGCTCGTCTATATCATCAAATAAACCACTTTCTTGAATTAGGGCTTCACCAGGCCTTTCCTATTGCTGCCATTCCTTTTTTGCTTGACAATTAAACACAACAGTTAGTTTAGATATCGATTGCCTCTCATAGGCTAAACCCACATATACTTGGAGTTTCTTTTATTCAATCAAGGTTTCAATACTTTTCATATCTTCATGAGTGTGTGTTTTAAACTGTTGATTGTTAATCCAACATTCCTTCTTGCGTCGGTTTACCCCGTTTTCCGTCTAGGTGCCCCGAGCTTGTGGCTCTTTATTTGCTTTCGTTCTATCGTAAGATCTATTCCCCCGCAGTATTCTTCTTTTTTTTCTGTCGCTCTCCTTCTGGTATGTTTTCACATCCATTTGAAGCAGCGTGGTGCAGTCATACACACATTCTTCCTTGTCTCATAGTTTGGCAAAACGGTCACCATCTTCGGTTATGTATTTCGGCCTGGTTATACCTAATAGCTTCTGAAGTGAGGGTTATCGGTAAACTTGGGCTAGCTAAACGCTTTAATTCACTTTATTGGATGTTCGGATGGCTTTTTACCTGAGTTTGCTATATCAACCGTTCAATAAATGGGTAATCTTCCCAAACTGTGGTTTTCAGGTTTCTACTTAATCGCTTCCGATGTCACTGTTTTAAGTCATCACCACTACTGAAACTTGTCTTCTCATTTCCATTGACGTCCTCTTTAGTATTCGCGGCTGTTCGTTTCTCAATTTGGTCTTTACTTGTGTAATGTGCACACCCGATTGTCTGTTGTTTTATTGTTAACACATGACACCGTGCCCCATGAATATCGCCGAAAGGTAAGTAAAATCTCAAACCTACTTCAACGGCGATCCATCCTGGTTGTTTTAACATAAACGCGTACTTATAAAAATGTCCCTTTTTTCTACATTTCGGCAATTCTCAGGTGCAGTAGCCAGGTACGTCCGTGTAATTGACCCTGTTCCAAGACGCTCTGCGTCGATTTTCGTGGTCTTGACCGTTGTCGCTTGAATCATTGCGTAGATTTTTCGGTTTTGACCTTTCATCGATCTAACCTGATTTACTTATTTAATGTGAAAAACGTACTGAGCATTTGATTCCACGTCTACTGAATTAAAATAGTTTTCTTTGCGCCTTTGCGTGACGCAACTAACAGAGAGTTCGCCTTTCCAGGTTTGGCTTTGTTCATCGCATTTTCTGCATTAACATTACTCTCGGTGTGTATAAAGCAGTCACTTTGTATTTTCGTTCGTTTTCATCCATTGTGTCAACCATCTTTTGTTGTTCGGGATCGTTAACATGCGAGAACTTACCGTTTTCGCTACCTCATACGATTATTGTTAGTTCCAATGAGAATGAACTCAGGATTTTATCGTATCTTCTCAGTTCATCCCCGGATAGTTGAATGTCGTGCAACTAACTTTCTCCTTTGCCTGTTTCTAACCATTGTCATACATAATTGAGTAAGTGTCGTTGCAGGTTTTCAAGGGCATTTAACTCATTTACAAAGTGGGTTTTTTTATTTATAGAATATTTTCTGTGGTGGTCCACTTGCAAGGGATGCATTTGTGACGCGTTAGCCTGCAGCCTCGAATCCCCAAGTGTGGACGCTATATTGGGATATATATCAAATAATTGCCATTATGATTTAGAAAGCATCAATCATGGCGTTCTCAGGCGGCCGTTTCAATAGCTTTTGAACAAGTAGACGTGAATCAGTTAAATTATTATAATAATTTTCATGTCGTGGCCTTCGGTTTTTTATTATTGACCGCTTTAAATCAGCTTCATGATATTCAATACCCCAGCTTGTTTGCTAGAATTCTCATTTTAGGTATTTTGAAGACGAGCTTGTTTTGTTGAAATTCGGTTTGAAAGGTGGCATATTCTGAAACGACTTGGTGACAATGACTTGGTTTCTTTTATCTGGGCGTCTTATGTTCTAAGCTCTTCCGCTATTTTGGCTTTCTTCGTGGATTTAAACGCTTTGTGACCGCCCGATTACACCCTCTAATGTATACAACTCTTCAGTATTCAGTATACTTCAATGACCGCGGTATCTGACTTCCGTGTTTGGATTGCTCATCATAATTGTATTTCTGTGTGTGTGTACGTTACGCAATGCACAGCACACACCCTCCATCAATTGCGATTTGTTTAGCGGGCATGGGACCGATTTGGATTGTGTTTTCCGGTTTAACGTGAAACCGTGTTTATTCAGTGTTTTTAACTGACACGATTCATGGTCCAGGGGTATTGTTACATTACCAATCTTTACCATATTCACCCATCGTTTTGACATGGTTAATTTGGGAGTGACGTTGTTTTCCTGTCTACCGAATAATATTTCATTGTATCATGTTGTTCGATTGATCTTGAAATTTTCACGAGTTTACCTTTTCTATTTAATTTCTGTTCCTTCTCTTTCTTCCTGACTAGAGCACAAACGGTGCCTCAGAAAATGCACATGTCGATGCTCAACTGATCAAGCAGATGACTGATGATATCCGCAAATTGAAGATCATTATAAAAGGTCATGAACGTCGTATCAAGCATCTGGAAGAATCACTCAGACCACTGGATGGTGATAATACCGATGATTTAGGAACGTAAACGGCACTTGAAATACGTTCCCAAAATAATCCCCCGTTCGCTCTGCAGTGTCCCCCCTCCCTCGTATTGCTTGCACAATCCACTTTCATTGACCAAACGGACCGAGATGTTTTTTTTCCGCACAGCTGCCTTCGCATTTACCGACATTCATTTCATTTATGTACCTCGCTCGGTTCGTAATCGTCTGTCCTGTCTGTCATACACATGATACATATTGTTTCGGAATCCATGTCTTCCACCAATTGAGTGTACCGGTCAATGTACAGATTGAGTGGCGAACTAGTGGTTTGCAACCAGTCACCTGTAACTGTAAACGTGTCCCCTTTGCGCATGCTGCATTTACAATCCAGCTTGATTCGATTGCTGTCCCGTCCATGCTACTACCTTCGTCACCCCGCCCTTTCGTTCGATTCCCGCGTGTGCTGACTGCTTCCTGTCCTCCGCCCTTCATGCTGCTAGTTCAACTTGTCCCTATAATGCTTTGTCACGTTGAAAATGCTTTCTTGTTACACACGACACTTATTTTCCACTAGCTTTGCCTGACAAATTATCATTCTATTGAATATTCGTGTTTTGCTGTGGTGTTCGGTTTCATTCGGTTGCACTTTTTGCTACTAAATTGTTCCGAAATTCTTCGTGTGATTATGGTGTATGTATGTATGTATGTATGTATGAAAGCACAAGCCTGATCCAGGCAAAGTGCCGCACAGTCAGAGACTGCACGTGGGCTAAGATACTGTCAGGTTGCCCAGGCCTAGACAGATATGAGAATGCAAAAAAACAGGAAATGATAGTGAGACTCCAGCGTGTTTCAGCATGCAGCTCACTACCGTTGACCATCAATTTAGCACGGTGTTAGCCGCACAGCTGTGATTATGATGTAGGTTATTCTATGCAAGATCCATTGTTGTGGTTTGTTTGGTATCCTTAAAGTTCATATCGAATTAAGGAGGTGCATTTATCGGAACGTGTTCAAAACTTCTAATGAGCTGATCATCAATATTACGTTCATAATTAAATGCTAAGAGCCGGTAGGCTAAGGAATCATGTGATATAAGGTTTCATTTAGATGCTGGTAGTGGTAGGTCGCTGTTTAATCATATCTATGTGAACCAGAACCCTCGGGTTTTAAGTATTCATTGTTAGTTCGAAACGTAGCTTTATCAACATTCCAATTTATTAGACATGTGTTGCATATAGGGTATTTTTAGTTGCGATTCCATAACGTATGGTGTTTATTCATATTTATTCACATCAATTATCCGATAGTAAATCCCACTAAAGTATGCCTGACGTAACATGGTGTGTATTATAGTCCATTTTTCTTTAAATGCCCTAATTAGGGCACGTTCCAAACTGCGAATGCCGTAGAAGTGTGCAGTCCCAGGGGATGAGAATCGGTCTGACTGCTGTTGTCTACGCACACAATGACAGGCAAGGGTTTCAGACAAACAATACGTTTGCCTCCAATTAAAAAAATCTTGGTTACACGCCTAAATGTGACTGACTGGTAAAGTGAAGTATCCGGTAAAAAACCTGCTGCTTTCGTTTGGAATCGATAAGAGTTTATTATTTGCGGAAGCATAGCGAGTTGGATCTTTATTGATTACAGAAGATCTCAAGGTACTATTAATAATATTCTACCGTGAAAGAAAACCATGTATGCTGTGGGATCCATCATTCTTCGTTAAAGTTCGCGCGACAATTTTCACGAGTTTCTATCATGGGCGCCCTGCTTCAGTCTCAGATTTGGGTTTGTGAGAACACGATTATAGCTTGCACTCCCGCCAAGTGTATTGATATAAGTCAAGGACAAATTTTAAGATAGAGTCTAATCTCGTTACTATGTCACCTCGCTACACTGCCACTCGATATTATACCACGTTCTCCGTATAGCAGCGAGATTTGCCTATAAAGTCGTTTTTACGAACCCTGGTTATTATGCCACCCCAGCTACTACTACCGTGCAAAAGTGGCATAGTATGCTGATTGGGCTGTATATACTTACTTTTAACTTTGCGGCTGGCTACACTGGTGGATTAGCTGGCCTCATTAATGTCTTGAAACGCGCGCGTCGATCGCGTGCGAGATCGATGCAGATCTTAATCCAGTCACGTTCCCAACTGCGAACGCCGTAGAAGTGTGTAGTGCAAGGGGGCCGACACTCAGGTCTTCACTTGACCGCCTTGTCGTTAGGTACAAACGGGTTTGGGGTCGAGGATGTGTTTCGTGAGCGTTGAGCCTGTCTCTCGGAGGACGTGGCCAGTCACTGTAGTCTTCGCCGTTGAATGTGAAACGGAAAGCGGTAAGGTAATCCGTTGATTGCGCTCGGTCAGTATATCGGATGCCCAGAAGCCAATGGTCGAACACTTCCAAAAACATATATCCGGTGACCTCAGCGGATACGTCTCGCAACCATAAAGCAGTATGGGGCAGATCGCTGCTTATGAAACACGTAAATTAGAATTTAGATTATCTCGGGCTTTCGCCAAAGGGTGTCTGTTAACTGCAAAACTCTTTGAGCGCACAATCGACACTTAAATTCACTTCCCTGACCCTTGGGAAACATACTTGAACCGAGATATTTGAAAACTAAAACGTACTCGATCTGACAGTCCTGACATTCAGTTGCAGAATGTAACGATATAAAAATGCTTTGGCTGCTGCTGCGTTTGTCTTGAGGCCGACTTTCGCAGCAGTGCTACTAATGCGGTCTAAGTTCCTTTACAGCATTTCGGCAAAAACAACTACATCATCGTCGTAGTCGAGATCTGATATCCAGAAATACTTTGAAACTTGATCCACTTGATAGTCCTTTAATACTTTTTCCATAATCCCGTCTACGACATAGTTAAAAAGAACTGGGAATAACGGACAGCCCTGCCTGGCTCCCGTGTGCAAATTAAATTTGCGAGATTATTCGCCGTAGACGTGATCCCGATTCATTGTAGATTTGTAATAAGCTCTAATTATGCTAACGAGCTTCAAGCGGATTCATCCGATAGCATGATGTCCCATAACAACCACGGTCTGCGGAGTCGAACGCGGCGTGGAAATCAGTAAAACAAGCTATCGTTTGCTGTTGATACTGTGCACGTCACTCCAGAATCCTGCGCAAGGTGAATATTAGTCTTCCCATCCCACACTGGGTGTAAACCCTCTTAGGTTGACTCTAGTGTGCAAATTTCGTTCGGTGGAGAACCGATTAGGCGTTAGCGTCGCAAACGTTTTAGCTGTTGTATCGATCAGACGTATTCAGCGGTAGATTTAGCACACAGATTTATCTTCACGTTTGGACAGGGTTATAATGATAGACATCTCCCAGTATCATGGGGAAACTTCAATCACCCAGATAGAACAATGCAGTTTGTGCAGAGGATATAATAATGCGTCAGCACAAGGTTTAATAATTTCAATGGAAATTCTGTCATTACCTGGTGTTTTACCTTTTTTCTTTCGTTGCAAACTCGGGTTGCCCTAAATCTGTACCTGGGTAGTGATTACTGTACTGATAGCTGAAACGTGGTTCAGTTGCTGACTGAAATGTTTAACCCACATATCTATCTTATTATTAATGTCGAATATCAGCTGTCCCGACGAAACTTGTAGGTTGGTGCTAAAACTACCGCTTCCAGATGCGGTACGAATAAGGCAAAATAGTTTTCCAATGTCTCTTATACCCGTTACAGCATTCATTTTAGATGCGATTTTCAACCGATCCTTACGGGCGGGTCGTGTAGCAGCTCTCATAAACAGGTGGTAATCAGCCACACCATTCATTCGGGCAGCATCTCTTGCTTGAGAAGAGAGCTTAATGGCGTTCTGAGAGATCCAGTCTCGACGGTGGAGAGAAACGGTGCTTAGGATTTTTAACGCCACTATCCAAATAGAGGCCTTTAGTCTGGACCATTGTTCTTTAACTAGGGCATCCATCCCATCCAAATTATCAACGATATCAATGAGCTTCTTATGTTGGTCCAGGTTGCCAAAGGTCGCCTAATTTAAAAGTTTTCTATGAGTTTTATTTTGGCGGTTTAGCAGGTGACGCTGGAGCTTTGCGCGAACGAGAGTGTGAACAGTGCTTTCCCTGTTTCGGCTCCAAGATAGGACCTACAATCCAGCACTTTGGACATGCAACGTTGGTGAATTAGGATATAATCGATCTGTTTGGACGTTCTGTCATCATTCGAGTGCCATGTAACCAAGTGTTTCATTGAGTACTGGAATTTAGGTTTGCAGGCACATAAGTGATTGTAGGCCGAAAACTCGATTAATCGATCACTGTTCTCGCAGCTATGTCCTAGGCCAAATGGTGATGATCCAGCTTTCTGCTGGTCCTATACGTGCATTCAAATCACCAACCACAACCAATATACCACTTCAAGTTACTCTGTCAAGGACGGTCTAAAGATGGTTATAGGAGCCGTCTTTTGCATTATGTTTAGCACATAACGTTGGGCCGTACACCGAAACGATAATAATATTGAAAGGTTGTCTCTGCGGCCCGACTAGTACAATTATCGGGGACACAGGCTTTCATGACATGAGTGCCTGCTTGGCATGATCACTGAGAGCTATCGCTACTCCGAGCTCATAAGATCTATCTTCGGGCCAACTATAAAGAAGCCAGAATGTACGATCGACTCTGGGGAACTAAATCCATTTTCATCCGTGTCAAGGTAGGCGCACCTCAGAAAGATAAATAACGTCTACCAGATAGTCTAAAAAAGAGCGCATCGTGATGGCTTGACTATCAACATCCAACAGTGTCCTTACGTCCCAGCATCCTGATGGGATGATGAAGCTAGGCTTAAGCAACTGCTTGCTGGTGTGGAACTTTGCGATAGAACTCGTTTAGAGCTTTTACGTCACAAGCGTTCTATCTTGGCCAACACAAAGTGTATCTTCACACATCGGCTGAACTACCGAATAAAATTTACGAACGCTTGAACAGAACTAGTATCAATGTAGTATCAGAAGGAAGTAACATCTTAAAGCTTGAAGCCACCGTGACTACCCTGACTAAGGAACTCTCATCCTTGCAGCTAAATATTGCCAACATGGAACGGTCCAAATCGTCTGGATTTAGACTTTGGAGTCAATCTGGAAACAGAAGCTGTTCTCGTACTCGTGATACTAATTGGTTCTGCTATTACCACCGTCGGTTTGGAAACGCTGCGCTTAATTGTCGGCTTGGTTGTAAAGATCCCAATGCTGGCACAATCACCTCGTCTGGAAACCATGTAGCCTGTCAGTTATGGCAACAACTGCTCCTGGCAAACTCGCTAGTCGCCTTTTGTACGTATACGATGCGTCTAATAAACTCACCTTTCTCGTAGACAACGGTGCTGAGGTTAGTGTTATAACGCGCAGTTGTTAAAAACGTGACCTGCGCCCATCAAGCATCCCACCGCATGCGGCTAATGATTCGAAAATCTCAACTTATGTTTAGAAACTTCTGACAATTGATCTCAAGTTTAGAAGTGCATTTCCCTTCGTCTTTTTGATAGCCGATGTTCTAAAACCTGGAGAAGTACGGTCTTGTAGTCGATCTTCAAAACCGACAAATATATGACAATACCATGTCACTCAACGTGTCCCTGAAAAATCTGTTCCATCAGCTCACCTAGTCCTTGCATTTTCGTTCCTAATAATTATAAATATATCGATATCATGCGTGAATTCCCCAGATTAACACGCCTATCGTTATATACGGAGCGACCCGACAACGAACAGCATTTGAAAATGAAAACAAGGGAAGTAGTTTGAAGTAAAAATATCACCGGCCGATTTGGTTAAATTCAAATTTCATCCATATCGTTACACAAACATGTTGAGGTTATGTACATATCCGAAAGCTCGATTAGTTCACAAACTACCTACATTTCTGTGCTTACTAAACTAAATTAATGACCGACCGAATGATATATATTTGTCACGACCGACAAAGATATTTAATCAACAAAAAACTTTTCATTAGTGGTGGGTGCTTCTATGAGGCTTTCCACTAAAATAAATTTTAGACTCCTTATTGGCTCGTCAGCCACTTACAGTCCCATGGAATCTAAACCGATGCGCCATCTTGAGTAGGTCATATACCACATCGGTCCCTACGCGGGGGTGTTCCATTCATCAATGGAGCATGATTTTTAAGCGATCAGATTTTAACCAAAAGTCCAACCAACAGGTATCAACATTCGTAGATGGAGGAAGCGGCCAGTCAATTGAGTCTGTAGACGTGATTAGACTCTTTGTGTTTAATTTCCATTAGTCTCTCCGGGCATTCGATCGTATTCACGGTTGAATACCTCTACTTTAAACGAACAATAAGGAGCAGTGATCGCTGCAAAAAATAGGGGTCTCGACCGATAGATACGTAACATCGGAAAATCTGAATATGACCAATAAATCCAATATCAAAGGACTTTGTCCGATATATATCCTCGCAGGATCGTTTACATTCTGCACCAAATTCATTTCCAAAATCGTATCCGGGAATTATGGTTGGAATGGTTCACACAGAAAAAATTCCACCCACTTTATACAGGGAACATTCAGATCTTCAAGTACGATACGGTTGCAAGTGATACCATGCCGTTTGATTTCATTACATAACTCAGGAACGTAAACGCCAGGTGAGCGCAGAATTATCCCAAGTGTTGCAGCCCCAGAGCTAGATATCACCTTACACCAGATACTTTCGGGATTTCCAGCATCATGTTGAAACGTTTCCAATACTTCAAAAAAACGGTGCTCTTTGAAGTATACAGAAACGCCACAGGCAGATCTCGAAGCTACTCTGTCACTTATAAAGAAAGTAAGGAGATCTTACTCGCTAGCTTCCCTATGTGCTCGCAAATCATGGGTTGCTGTCTTCATTTTAATTCTGTCCTCAGAAGGCAGGTCACGTAGTACCCTGAACGGCTCTCCATTAAGGGGGCTAACGACATAAAAATAAGATGATTTAACGTTTAATTTTATCCCAAAATAGTACTCAATGTAATTATTTGACATTTGGTGTGCTATTTGATCATTTAAAGATGTAATGCTGTTTTATGTGATTTCCTTCAAAGTAATTCGAAGTAATTCAATTCAAAGTAATTCAAAGTTTTATTGGTCCAAAAATCAAATACTTTACAGTAACCACAGATTAAAAATATGAAAATTCATGAAAACAGCACAAATGTTTTATACATATGGAAAGTCAGCACGTGTATTCGTTTGGAAAACTCTGGAACCAGATCTGTCGTAGTACTTGTTCGTCAACCTTCTGTGTCCCCTGTAACTAACAAATGGCGTAAGTGTTGTTCAGTTCAGTTCAGTTTGCACAGGACAGTATGTGGCTGACAAGCCAATCGAGCGTCCAGAATTTCTTTCGATGGAAAGCTGCGGAGAAGCGCCCACCACTGCCAAAGCGTCAATCCTTTTTCTCCGTGTGGAACCTCTGATGGTCGTAGGACTAGGAGAATGTAGTTGATGGAGCACCGCGCTATAATCGATGCACTGCCAAAAGTTAATTTTCTTCCTTCTCTGCTTGCAATCTCTGATGATCGCGGTTCCGGCGCTGTAGTAGTAGGATAGTAGTAGGACAGCAACGCGCAATAATCGATGCTGGAAAAAAGAAAAGGCAGTTTCTCCTCACCGGCGTTCGATCTCCTAGCTCAGAGCTGGATAAGTGTTTTCGCAAGTTTTGCTCATCGGTGGAACCAATCCGATAAATAATGGCAGATTTGAGCTTATCGTAAGAAACTGTGGCAGGTTGATCATAAATTAAATCAGCAACTTCTCTGACAATGGAGGTTAGGAGCATTCCAACAACGCGGCTGTAGCGTGAACGTTGCTTTCGAACACGGTATGACTTAAATAGAGATTTAATTTGTGCAAACCAGAGACGTGGGTCTGTCGTGTTGGGTAATTCAATTCAAAGTAATTCAAAGTTTTAATAGTCTAAAAAGCAAAGAGTTTACAATAACCAAAGATTAAAAATATAGGGAATTCATAAAAACAACACAAATGTTTTATACATATGGAAAGTCAGCACGTGTATTCAGGTGCAAGGTTGGGTTTGGTCAACATATACTTGTCGAGTTCAGCCTTGAACATGTTCGGGCTAGTTGCGCAAATGATATGCGGGGGCAGGGAGTTCCATAGAAAACAGACTCTGACAGCAAAGTAAAACCTTCGACAATTTGATCTGGAGTGTGGAATAATCAACTTGTATCCATGCGATCTGCTACCACGTGCTTCTTGCCGATGAAACAGGTGTTCAAGTGGGTGATGCACTGTATGCAGAATATTGAAAAGCAGGATCAAGTCACCCCTGAGACGACGGTACGAAAAGTCAAAGAGGTTTAGCGTTGCAATCCGCTCCTCGTATGGCCTGTTGTATAGACCGGTCACCAGTTTTGTAGCGCGGTGTTACCCGTTGCAGCAAGGTCTGTCCTTTTGTAACCATGGGGACCCATGCTTGAACAGCATACTCCATTGTTGGTCTGATATAGGTGTTAATATACGTGGGAGTATCGGCTTTGAGAAACGACAAGATCCTTCTGAGGCCATGCTAAGATTTGGCAGGAACTTTTTGTATACAACAGAACAGTGCTGTGAAGACTTCAGGTTACTGCTAATCCACACGCCCAGGTCTCTCTCTTCAGTAACCTATGAGAGTTGCTGAGATCCCAGAGAGTATGTGAATTCGAATGATTTACCAACGTTCATCATTTTACATTTTTGGATGTTGAATGATAAGCAGTTCCGCAAGGACCAGTTATGAAGTGCTTCGAGATCTTTTTGGAGAATTCGGCAATCTTCTATGGTGCGTATGCTAGTCCAAACTTCGATGTCATCCGCAAATAGAATTATTTTGCTGCGTAAGATTTCGGGTATATCATTCGCCCACACGAGGAATAGTATTGGCCCCAAGACTGAGCCTTGAGGTACGCCACTCGTAACTTCTACTGGGCTGGATAATGCCTCATCAACTCTAACACTTATAACTCTACCAGTCAAGTAATCCTTTATCCATGCCAATAGCCTGCCGCAAACCGCGAGCTGCTTCAATTTTTGTAGCAGTATGCTGTGGTTAACACGGTCAAAAGCTTTACACATGTCCAAGTAACAAGCATGGATAGGGCATCCATTGTCCACGGCTCGAGTCCAATTATCAAGAATTATGAGAAGATTGGTGAGACAGGAGTGTCTTGTCCTGAATCCGTGCTGTGCGATGGAAATCAGCTTATTTTGTTTCAAGTGTTTGATAAGTTCGTCAGCCACAAGTCGTTCGAGAACTTTAGACACCACTGGCAACAACGTGACTGGTCTGTAGTTAGACACATTAGATCGGTTCCCTCCTTTGTATATCGGAGTGATTAGTCCACATTTCCAGTCATTAGCAACCGTGCTACAACTCAAGAACAGGTTGAAAAGGTCAGAGTGTGGTAAGAATAGAGCAGGGGCGCATTGCTTTGGTATGAATGGTGTTATTTCATCAGAACCCGGGGATATTTTTGAATTTAACATGCGTAGCTTTACCAGGACACCTTCGGGTTTTACAACAATTTCGTGTATTCTATTTTGCGATCTGAATGCAGGTATATCGTATGATACGCGCTCGTTAGGATGGAACACTCTAGAGTGAAATTGAGTGAGTTCGTTAGCGGCTCCGAGAGCTGTGGATGTAGTTCCAGTCGTAGTAAGTAAAGCGGAAACACCTGGCTTTACCCTGTCCTTTCTGTTCACGATCTGGAAGAGGAGCTTCGGGTGTCGTCCAATTTTATCCATCACATTCATTTGATACTTTCGTTTATCCTCCTGGACAAGTTTAGTAACTTTGTTTCTTAACAAACGGTAAGATTCCCAAGATTCAGGTGTTGAATGCAGTACGTGGATTCTCCACGCACAGTTTCTCACCCTTATCCATTTCCGTGTTCGACTCCGGATCACGAATTTGAATCCTTTTTTGAGTTGTTTTGAAACATAATTTGAGTGGAGTTCTATTTCTCGGTTGATTTTCTGAAGTATCGATGACCAGCATTGTTGGACATCGGTGCTAATCGGTGCCCAGTCGGTGACTTCTTGAAGAGACATTGAAAATGCAACCATATCAATTTTTCTTATCAACTTCTGAACATCACTTGCTCTTTTTGCTTCAGATATATAGTCGAAAACAATGACTACATGATCACTCTTTCCAAGAGGTGCTTCATAGCGGATATCCTCGATGACATTTTCCTCGCTCGTCAGAACAAGATCGAGAATGGACGGTGTGTTTGTGCCTCTGAAGCGAGTGCTGCTTGAGATGTGGTTGAATAAAGGAATTTCGTTGAAAATTTTGTAGAATAGATGATCGAGAGAGTTCACCGGTGGAATCTGGCTTTTTAGTGAATTAGGGAGTTTAAAGTCACCCATGATCAGGACGTTGTTTTGATATCTGGAAACAACCAGCTGAGTTTTCTCAATTAAACTCGCATCGTATGCTTCGTCTGCTGACTGTGGTCGGTAAATCACACCAACAACACAGTTTTCACATGTTGCTAATTCAAGTGAACACCAAATTGTATCTTCCAGTATCAAATCATTATCCGTGATTTCTCTGAACGTGGGGTGTGATCATAGTAAATAGCAACACCTCCTCCTCCACGATGCATTCGAGTACGATGAAAAAGAAACATGTTTGGAATGGAAATTTCCTCCTCAACTAATTGCTGATTAAACCAAGTTTCCGTTACGGCTATCAGGAGTGGTGAATATTTTTGACGAAGCTCGATTATTCCGGGTAATTTATTTATCAAGCATTGTGCGTTGGTGTAATAAACATTTGATGGTAGATCTTGATAAAAGTGTTGGATGATGAGTATTTGAGCAGGTAAGTTGAGTACGTGTCAAAGATGGTGGGCCTCGTGTTAATTGGTATATTACATCATCCTTGTAGAACAAAGGTAACGTAAGTATTATTATAAAAATATTTTTCGGAGAAAACATATTTTGCTCATCTAAATGTGGGCAATAAAATAGGTCTAGAATAAAAGCATGATTTTCCGAGTGTATAAATTGCAATAAGATGTAAAACAAGATACGCCAGCCGTGTTTGAGTAGTTGTGCATGCGAGAAATATATTATTGTAAAGGTTTGTGTTAGAAAAAGCCAATTATAACCAACATCGTTCAAAAACAAAAAAAGGATACACTGTTCAAAATATATTTTTGCACTTCTTTGCATTTTTTTACATACACGTGCTTATTTTAATCTTTTCAACTTTAATCTTACAACAAAAATTTGTGAAATCAAAATGCACACCGTGACTGAAGTTCAACATTTCAGAATAATGAGTTTGCATTTAGATGCCAATGCTGTGGGCTAATGAGAACGCGTTTTCGCATGAATAATGCTCTCCCTTTGTGAATGAAATTTTCCACGTGATTAACCCCAGTTAATCATTCTGTGAAGAGATTTAGAGTATTGCTTTTCAATGCGAGAAGTCTACGCAATATTCTTCACGAGGTTAGTGAAATTGCCTGTCGGCGACAGCCAGATATCATTGCTGTTACGGAATCGTGGTTAACAATGGATATATCTGATATGGAGTGCGCACTACCACACTATACGCTTTTCAGAAGTGACAGAGTAGCTTCGAGATCTGCCGGTGGCGTTGCCGTATACTTTAAAGAGCACCTGATTGTGGAAGTATTGGAAAGGTTTCAACATGATGCTAGAAATGCCGAAAGCCTCTGGTGTAAGGTGAAGTCTAGCTCTGGAGCTGCATCACTTGGGGTCATTTACCGCTCACATGGCGCTTACATTCCTGTGTTATGTGATAAAATCAAACGGTATGGTATCACTGGTGACTGTATCGTTCTTGGAGACCTGAATGCTCCTGATATAAACTGGGCGGATTTAGTTTCGAGGGGTGAACCGTTCCAACGAGAATTCCTAGATACGATTCTGGAGCTGAATTTGGTGCAGAATGTAAACGATCCTACGAGGATATGCGTCGAGCAAGTTCCTTCGATATTGGATTTGGTGGTCACACCTAGATTCTCTGATGTTACGATTCTGTCTATTGAGACCCCCATTGGTTGCAGCGATCACTGTTATTTATGGTTCGTTTGGAATCGGGGTCTTCAACCGAGAATACGTACGCATGCCCGGAGAAACTTCTGGAAATTAGACACAAAGAGTCTAATCACGTTTGCAAACTCGATGGACTGGTCACTCCCTCAACCAACGAATGTTGATATCTGTTGGTTAGACTTTTTGGGTAAAATAAAATCGCTTGAAAATCATGCCCCATGGATGAATGGAATATCCCCGCTAAGGGACTGCCGTGGTTTGATAACGTTATCCGTAAATACATTAAGGTAAGAAAGCGGTTATGACGGAAGTTTTGTTCTAGTGGATGCACCGATGACTATGTAACCTGCAAAGTTATCCGCAACAAATGCACCTACCTCAAAAGAGAAAAAAGGAAGAACTATGAAACTCGCTTGGTGGACGAAGCCAACTCGATGCCGAAACGCTTGTTTGCGTACATAAGACGTAGAACGAAAGCTTCCCAACGAGTACCTTGCTTGAGATCCTCGGGAGGTCGGACTGAACATGAAGATGAACGTAATGCAGTTCTTCTCGCCGCTCAGTACAATTCGGTTTACACAGAGGAGACGTTTCCCTTTCCTCTGCTTCATGAGAGCAACGCCGAAATGCCGGATATCTTGATCTCGCCAGAGATAGTGCAGTATTTACTAGAACGACTCGATATACACTCAGCATCTGACCCGGACGATATACACTCAATGATTTTAAAGGTTTTATCGAGTATCATACATAAAACGCTGGCGCTCATCTTCCATTTATCCCTGACGTATGGTAGGTTACCTAAAGATTGGAAGTACGGCATTGTCAAACCAATGTATAAGGGCGGTGAAACCAGTGATCCGGCTAACTACTGACCGGTTACCCTTACTTCGGTAGTTGTGAAGACTCTGGAACGACTGCTGAAACAACAGATTGAAGATTTTCTCCTCAGAACCAGTCAGTTAACATCTGCTCAACATGGTTTTACGCCAAGACGATCATGCTCATCCAATCTCATCATTGCTCGCGAGCACTGATGTGCTGAACTTGATCTGGGTCACCCGGTAGTCACTGCTTTCATTTACTTCAGTAAGGCTTTCGACCGTGTTCAATTTTAACGCCTATTGCTCAAGCTCCGTGCTCGTGGTTTGAAGGTACCTGCTCTAACTTGGATTGAAGACATCCTTGTTGACCGTTATACATAGGTCGATGTTAACGGAGTCAAATCGCAGGTTACACGTCCAACTTCCGGGGTTTCGCAAGGATCTGATGTTGGCCCGTTACTTTTTAAAGTATATGTTAATGACCTCCCCGACTCATTAAATATGAATTGTCTACTTTTCGCGGATGATCTGAAAGTTTGGGGTACAGTAAGCTTTTCTGCTGATAAAACCATTTTCCAGGACGAATTGAAAAAAATTGCTTGATTGGACGGTAAAATGGCAGCTTTCTGTAAACCGACAGAAATTCGCTGTAATGCTTTTGGGGCCAGGCACGCCTGAAGGTGCGTACTTCCTCGGGGATCATCAACTGAAGTGGGTTGATACTGAACGTGACCTGGGTACAATTGTTACTCGGACGCTTAAATCAAAGGAGGATACGAACAGAAAAGCTGCTGCTGCAAACCGCGCATGGTGGGCTATTAGTCGGTCATTTTCAGCGATTACTCCACAAATGGTTCGCATTCTTTATTCCACATACGTGAGACCATTGTTGGAATATGGTTTGCCAGCCACATACTCTCAAACTAAGGGAGAACGTGACCAGTTTGAAAAATTGCAAAGGCGGGCGACAAAACTAGTACAAGGATTGAAATCAGTTCCTTATGTGGGGAGAGTTTAACGTCTCAACCTCATGTCGCTCAATATTCGGCGTGTGCGCTACGACCTGCTGCTAACTCGTCGCATATTACTGGGAGCTTATGGCGACGAGCTGCGCGAGATTTTCCCTCTCGTGACGGACTCAAGAACCCGTGGCCATGCTCTGAAGCTTCAAAACCGGAAGAAACTACGCCTACCACAGGGATTCACGCTATCAACAAGAATTGTTAACTTGTGGAATGCGCTTCCGGAAGAGGTTATCTCAGCGAGCTCTGAAAACAAATTCAATCAACTTTTGGATGAGGTATTGCCTGTAATCACGGCGAAGCTAAACAACACTGGACAGTATTTCTTCAACTGAGGTTCTCCTGGACTATGTTGCTGATATATAGAAATGCGGCTTACAAGGGCTTGACCCCCTGTCGTCTATCAAGAAGAAGAAGAAGATGAATAGGTTACTCTCAAGGCCGTTTCTTCACCTTTTAACATGGCGGGTGTTTCGTAGCGAAACTGCCCGTAACCATGTGTTGAATGTCCAATAGTTTGTTACGGTATAAAAAGCTAAGAGCTTGTACAAACCGCAGGATAGATTGAGCGGGGGGTCGAAAAGTAAAAAGAGAAATGTTTGAATTTCCATGGTCTTATAGCGGGCCTCATTCGCGTTTAGCCTGCACCATCAATGGATTTTTGTGGCATTTAGAAGAAGAAGAAAACTTTATTCGTTAAGGTAAGGTGTCAACCCGGGACACAGCTATTCACTACATCCTCCGGAACAGGGTCAGTTGAAACTGGATGTATACGGACTTTTGATACTGGGATCGTTGCCATGAGCTAGCGAGTTTGGTAAAAAAAAATGCGGTAGGGTATGTAAAAAAAATGATATTAGTATTATGGCGTATTACGGGCCATCTGGCAACTTAGAAAAAATTATTTTAAACCTGTCCCTCAAAAACTCCTTTATTTTCACAGAAATAAGTATCTTTAGACAAAATACGTGATGGTACCGGATAAAATATATATCAAATTATCATTTTCTGAAAAAAAACTCAAAACATTTTTTGAAGAAAATACCATGCCGTTAGCCACCTTAGGACGATGAATGCGTTTTATTATCATCTGGACTTGCTCAACCGAAGCTAAAACAAATTTTTTTGTCCGCGTTTTATTCTCCTCATTTTTCCGGCCAAGTTAAAATAGAGAAATGAAATAATGGATTGTAGGAAAGTACGCTCTTCCTCTAAACGTAACTCAGTCGTGTCCGCAGTTTGCTTTTGCATTTTCAGTAGTAGGCATTCATTTCTCTACATGAAGCTGAGCCTCTATTTTACTCAATCGAGTCCCCAGAGCGAGCAGCGGCGCACCGATTCCCGTGGATCTTCCTGGAAGAAGGTGCTGTATTATCTACTTTTGCAAATTTTCTAGTCATAACTATGTAGAATTCCGTTGATAATCAAATATATACAATAATAAATGATTTATCTTTGACTACGTAGTAATTTGCTTCATTCGTTCTTAACCAATTCTGTTTATCTTGATGAAACATCTAAAAATGCTTTTTAATATGACCCTTCTGATAACTTGTCATATTTTATGTAGTCTCCGGTCTGCCGATTAGACTACGATATATCGGCACTAATTCTTGGTTGATTTCTTGATAGACGACACACTGTCACGCACGGATGTGCAATCGTGCAGCATTTCCGTGCTGCACGGCTAACATCGTGCTAAATTGATTGGCCAACGGTAGTGAGCTGCATGCTGAAATACGCTGGAGTATCGCTACCATTTCTATTTCTCCCTCATATCTGTCTGGACCTGGGCAACCTGACAGTATCTTAGCCCACGTGCAGTCTCTGACTGTGTGGCACTTTGCCTGGATCAGGCTTGTGCATTCATACATACATACACGCCCTTGTGAGCCGCATCTCTTTCTAATCAGCAACATAATTCAGGACAACATCAGATAAAGAAATTCTGACTAGTGTTTTACATTTTTCCAATGATTTCAGGCAGTGCATTATCGACGAGTTGCTTGAACTGGCTTTCAGATTGTGCTGCAATAGCCTGATCCAGAAGTGCATTCCACAAGTTAACAACTCTAGTTGAGAGCGTGAATCTTTGCGTTACGCGGAGTGTCCTTCGCTTTTTAAGCTTTGGAGCATGGCCACGCGTTCTTCAGCCTTCCACGAGATCAGAAGCCTCACGCAATTAATCTCCATAAGCTCTTAGTAAAACCCGATGCGTCAGCAACATTAGGTTGAGGCGTTGAACCCTCTCCACATAAGGAATGAATGTCAATCGTTGTACTTTTGTAGTCGCCAACCTTTGCACTTTTCCAGCTGGCCACGTTCTCCGTTAGTGCGTGAAATGTTTGTTGGTAAACTATATTCCAAAACTGGTCTCACGTATGCAAGGATGCAAAACATTTGGGACGTAATCACTGAGAAAGACCGACTCATTACCCAGCATGCGCGGTTTGCGGCACCAATAGTTTGATAGTATATTGCCCAATAAAATCGAAAAGCTTGTACAAACCGCAGTGTAGTGTATACGGAAAAGCAAAAAAGAAATGTGTGGGGCTCCAAGGCTTTATTGTGGGCGACACTCGTGTTTAACCTGCACCATCGATGGTTTTTGTGGCATTTGGGCATGTAAGGCACCAATCCGGGACACAGCTACCCACAACATCCTCTGGAGCTGGGCCAATTAAAACTGTGTAAAGCAGACTTTCGGTTCTTAGATCTGAAAGAGCAATGAACTGGTAAAAATTAGGGTTCTGTCGAAAATGCGAATTGCACATGAAGAGAACTTACCGTTGCTACGAGCTAGTGAGTTGGAAAAAAACAGTAGGTATCGTGAAAAAATTAGGAAATAGTGTCTATGGGGTATGTGTCTTGGGAATGGAAAATTTAGTGTAAGTGGGAATTGATACTAATTTTGAAAGTATCGAAAGAAGCGACTTCACAAGCGTGCAATAGAGAGCATTGCACTGATTGCGACCTCTCATTGAGCAAAACTGATATAGCCATTCAAGCCTGCTCTGTTGATGTAACAGTTTGAGCTCATGTCCTCGGAGTTTAGTGCCGTGAGATGGAACAAATAGGGAATTGCTTAGGTGGTAGTGGTCGGCCAAGGCCCGTTAAGTAAGTAGCATGTCACTGCGGTGGTAACAGGCAACGGATAATATATCTAAACTGCGTAACCCGTCATCGTAATACATCTTTGTAAATCAAATGTTGCCAAACATGTGCTACGAACTCCAAGTGTAAACGGATGTAGGCATTCAACAGTGTTAGGAAGAGAAACCTGTCGAACCTTCCGAAACCGCGGTGAGGTAAACCAATGTTGTGGTTAACTGCAGCTATGGCTCGTTCGCATTATGTGGGGCAACAGAGATCGTGTTGTATTATGATACCAAGCTCATTTTCTTGTCGATGTACTGAAGTACTCTGGTACCTAAACGGTAAGCGACAGTATCTTAGTGTATGATAGGGAGACCTGAGCACTTGAAGGTGTTTAATAGATGATTATGTTTTAGAGATCAGACTGTCTCGCTGAGACTGAACCTTAACGTGGTGCGATGGTTTGTGTACCTCTATGACCTGTTGAGCTATACTCGGTGGTATCTTTTTGTGCAATCAGAGCTACTCATACCAGGAAGGTCGATGGATAGAGGTCAGACAAGCTCAGTCTCAACCAACTGCAAGGATGTGCAATCGTACAGTACTTCTGTACTGTGCGGCTAACACCTTGCTAAATTGATTGGCCACCCGTAGTGAGCTGCATGCTGAAAGAGGCTGGAGTCTCACTACAATTTCTATTTTCTTTCTCATATCTGTCTAGTCCCGGGCAACCTGACAGTATCTTAGCCCACGTGCAGTCTCTGACTGTACCGCCATTTGCCTAAATCAGGCGTGTGCTTATATACCTACATTGCCTTGTGGTCCAGGCTGTTTTGTGCCTGGCTCCAGCAATTACACGGCGGATGCCCTGAGCCGTCTACCATTACCGGAATGTCCAACACTTTCCAACTTACCATGTGAACTGGTTTCCCTTGTGGAATGGATAAACTCCTTACCCGTGTCGGCGAAAGATATAAGAGACCAGACGGAGAAGGACCCTGTATTGTCCTCGGTAAAGCGATATTTGCAAGATGGGTGGCCGGAGAGCGGTGCAAACGAAAAAGCGCCTTATTGTCAACGTCAGGACGAACTAAGCCTATTCGATGGATGTATTTTATGGGGAAGTCGTGTTGTAATACCCCCAATTTTAAGAAAGCTATTTTGGAAGAACTGCATTCATCGCACCCTGGTATCTCCCGAATGAAATCGTTGTCCCGAAATTACGTGTGGTGGCCCGGAATTGATAGCGATATTACACAACTCGTAAATACTTGCGAGCCCTGTCAGCAAACAAGACCTATGGTACCCCGTGGGCCAGTGGTCCCATGGCCTTGTCCAAAACAACCTTGGAGACGTCTTCACATTGACTTTGCTGGACCAATTGATGGCGTAATGATGCTGATAGTAGTTGATGCTTTTTCAAAATGGATAGAGGCCAAAGTGGTAAGAACATCAACATCACAGATAACTATAAACGTGCTCCGCTCACTTTTCTGTACCCACGGTCTCCCGGATACGGTGGTCTGCGATAACGGTCCTGCGTTGTGAGTGCTGAGTTCAAACAGTGGATGAGCAACAACGGGATTCATCTCCTACATACACCTGCTTACCACCCGGCTTCAAATGGACTAGCAGAGCGTGCAGTTCAAACGGTAAAACAAGGTATTCGCAAAATGGCCGGTGATTTACAGACAAAAATCAATAATTTTCTTTTTGGTTATCGGATAACTCCGCAGTCTACTACGGGTCTGTCACCGGCGGAGTTATTGATGGGCCGTCGTTTGAGATGCCGCTTGGACCTTCTTCGCCCCGACCCCTGCTCCCGTATATCAGTAAAACAACATGAGATGATGAGACAACAAAACCAAAAGAGTGTCCCGAGAAGAGTGAGTGTCGGTGACCCGGTTTACGTTCGCCCCGACCCGTCGGTACCATCGTGGAAGAAGGGACCTATCATTCTAGATGATGGGCATAAAATGACCATGCGCATGGATGATGGCGTTTGCATCACTCGCCATGGGGACCACATTCGACGGCGAGAGACTACACCAAGTCCGTTACAAACACCAAAAAATCGTGAGACTGAAACGTTAGTCGAGTCAAACACAAGAGGAAAGTGCAAGCCCAATCCGGCGGTCTGATCGCCAGCGCAGGCCAGTCGAGAGGTATCAAGCGGGACTCGTTTAAACCTGAGGATGAAGGAGTGTCGTGTGCGTGTGTCTGTCCCACTAACATCACGTGATGGCGCTCATTCGCCCGCGGACATGTATCGATTTGTGTGTGTGCACATCATGTGCGTTTTGCATTGTTGACCCACTTTTACATTTGACTACGAGTCGAGCAGACCGAGAAGGCTGCGTGTACCCAATACATATTCCTGTGACTGTCTGGTTATAACACAGGCTTTTAAGCCAAATTCTCCAGGTGGGGCCCCTAAGCCAACCCCCTACTTCGGCCTCATCATCATCAAAGACAGCATTCCACTGGTAGCACGTACCGAATGCATAACTGCCATACAACCATGAAAAAGTAAAATCCTAAAAGATGGGGAAGGGTGGAACTTAAATTGCTACTGCTTCTGTAGAAGAGTAAACACAAACAAACTCGGAAGAGGTGCCTACACCTCGAATGGAACATGCATTCAGACAAGTTTCGTGAACAAGTAGAGCGACATCAGCACGACAGTTTCCTTGTGGCATGGGCAACCGGGTAGTAATACGCCCGCAAGCAATTATCAAAATACAGGTGAAAATGACAGATCTCGTGCTCTCACATTCTCTGCTTACAATGCTTTCAATGATCTCACACTGCATGCAAATATTTTTAATAACTTTTCCGTGTTGTGGTTCTTTGGGTAGCCCTGACAGAAGTGCAGCTTCTTCATCGAGGTTTCCAAATTTAGCCACTTCGAATATTTTGTCTGCTTTGAATGCCTCCAGAGCGTTCTTCCGCCTGCGCGTACCATTCAAATTAGTGGCGTTTAATGTACGAACTTTACCTAGCATCGGACAACAGGCAGTCTTTGCTCGCACACTTGATAGCCTCGATGTCGATGTTTGCTTTTTGTCGGAAACACGCATGCATAACTCTTCCTCGGTTACGCGATTGTGTAATCCAATCGGAATTACGCAAGTCACACTATCTACGCCTGTCCACTGATGACGATGCCATGGTATCTGGCCAAGCTGGTGTCGGAATCGTTTTGAGTGAGTGAGCCGAAGTCGCACTGTTAGACTGGATCCCAGTCGACAGTCGCCTTTGTGCAGTAAGACTACTCTGTCTATACCTGGGCAACCTGACAGTATTTTAGCTCACGTACAGTCTCTGACTGCGGCACTTTACCTGGATCAGGCTTTTGCTTTCATACCATACCATACCAGTAAGACTACAGGGTTCCTGCAAGAAAAGCCGATTTCGCAATCAATCCAGCAACCTGTTTGTTTTTGCTGCCTAATTACCGACGAATTTTAGCTCTGAACTTGCCAAGGATGAGTTTTATTGTAGATTACAAGAACTCATTAGACTTGCATCGAGGAGTGACATCGTTGTCTTAGCTGGAGACATGAACGCACCTGTAGTCCGTCTATTTTTAAACGAGCATTTCGTGGGTGGAAGGTTTGGTCTTGATTGTCATCGTAACGACAATGGCGAAAGATTGCTTAGCTTTTGCTCAGAGCACAGACTCTACCTTGCCAGCACTTACTTCCGCCATTCGAAGCGTCACTGCTCCGCCTGGAAATCTCCATCGGTGGCCTTGTTGTCGCAAATTGACCATATTGCTATCAGTTACTCGAGGCGAGGGAGTGTGCAAGATTGTCGTTCATACTGGGGCACCTGCCTAGAGTCAGCTCATGTTTTAGTTTGTGCTAAACTCTCGATCCGTTTTGGCGGGAAACGTTGCAAGGCAGTTGAATGTTGCAAGGCTTAATGCTCTGAGAGTTCTCATCGAGTTTAAGGCCAATTCGAGTTTGCATCTTTCTGTAGTTCCCAAAGATAGTATGGATGATCAATGGAAATAGCCGCGTTGGATGGTTGTGGGCTGACTTCCCGTGTAGCTGAACACTGGGTTGCTGCAAATTCTCTCTAACTCATTGACCAACGTCGATTGCTTTCTGCTGATAGCATACATGATGCGTCACGAAGGCTTATTAAACGTAAACTGGTTGCCATTTTGAGAACCCACAGGGAAAGTTGGTGGAGTTCTAAGGCTGCGGAAATGGAATTTGCGGTAGCTGCAAGCAATTTCAGAAAATTGTTCCAACTCATCAGAACTACTGGAAGCGGGCGACCAGGCATCAGTGAGCTGATACGTGATATTGATCTGCCCCCGGTATTGGGCACTTTTGCTCTTGCATATTTCTGTTTAAGCCTGGGCGATTCGACAGTGTCTCAGCCCACGTGCATTTTCTAACTGAGCAGCACTTCACATAAATCCAGCATTGTGATTTTGCACATAAATCCATTCATGCTGCTTGCAACTTTATTTTTCTCTAGGCCTATACTTCATATCGATCATGTTATCGTTTACTTGTGACCTAACAAGTGTAAACAGTTACCAAAAACTGGAACGGCTCTGTCTCACATCCTGTCGTTTGTCATATCCGTCTAGAGTTGGTCAATAGCTGTATTTACCTTGGCAGTCGTATCCCTGTCGGCGTTTTCGTTGTGGACGATATCTTACAGTGTACACGCTCAGCTAATGTGTCATTGGCTAACCTCCGCCATTAATTGCGACGATGCGATGTTTCACGTATAATGCAGCGCCTGTTGGTTGGTTGGGATACCTGGCAGAGCCTCATAGTGGCCGGTTAATCACGACCCATTGGGTGAAGAAGCTTATCCTGGCGCTAAGCTCAGTAAAAAAATATTTGTTTGCTTGAACTGGTTCCAAAATATCATCACATCATGGTTGAACTTTTCAAGCAACATAAAGCAAACTGACATCAATGGTTTATTATGGATATCATAATTTTCAAACATTTTGCGCAGTGTGCAACTGTGTTTAGTTGCCACTAGAAGCAAGCTGGAGTCTCAATGCCATTTCTATTCTCCATCTCATATCTGTCTAAGCTTGAGCAACCCGACAGTATCATAGCCCATATGCAGTCTACAACTGTGCGACACTTTGCCATCGCTTTTTATGATGCATGACAGTAAAAGCCGCAATGAAGCTGCCATGCTGATGTCGCTCTACTAGTTCACGAAACTTGTTTGAATGCATGTTTCATTCGAGGTGTATTCACTTCTACCCAGTTTGTTTGTGCTTACTCTTCTATAGAATCCGTAGCTATTTAAGTCCCACCCTTTCCCATCTTTTAGGATTTTACTTTTTCATTGTTGTGTGGCAGTTAAGCATTCGGTACGTGCTACCGGTGTAATGCTGTTTGTGATGATGATGATGATGACACTTTGCCTGGATCTGGCTTTTAAGTTCACACATCGTACATGCATATCATTTTGTTTCTTTCTAAAACAAACAAAAAATACAACATCACATGCAGTAAAACTACAAACAATTTTTTTCATTATACTCGTTAGCAAATTTTCTTACCTACATTTTTACACCTCCATTTATCTGCCGCTCATCCTACTTGGTGTTGCTTGGAACTTTGGCGCAGACTTTTGCTCCATGACGATGACGAGATCGATTCGTGTGTAGCGGTTCACCACTTGATAATTTACAATGAAAAAATTAATTGGTATCCATCTTCGTGTCGCTGCCCTGATGAAAATTTATGTATACTGCGCACGTATATTACTCCTTAATCATTCAGGCTATGACTCTAGGCTCATGCCATTCTATTTTGTCTGTATATGTGTGTGAAATTACAAGCCTGGTTTTGACAGTGCCGCACAGTCATAAACTGTACGTGGGCTGAAATTCTGTCAGGTTGCCCAGGCCTAGACAGGTATGAGAATAACAATAGAAATGTAACTCCTGCGTCATTCCGCGTGCAACTCAATACCAGTGCACTTTTCTGTTAGGCATAAGGTGTTTGGTTTGCGATTCAGGTCTTGTGCTAACCAAACTATATTATACTCGATGTGCCACTACGTTGAATGGTTGCTGACCATATAACCTTTACTGTTATAACAGCTTCAATCTCACTAAAACGAAAGCTGTAATTGATCGGTTAGAAAAATTTATTGCTGACGTTTCAATTCTGACACAAGCTTCGTCAGATCAAGGTTGTCAGTACGAGCAGAGATAAGGTTTAAATTGCAATCATTTGAATCGGTAAACACCCGCGCGATTCCAGTGAGTATCAATCATTGATCAGAGGTGCAATCGTGCAGTACTTGTGTGCTGTGCGGCTAACACCGTGCTAAATTGATTGCCTAACTGTAGTGAGCTGCAGTTGAAACACACTGAAGTCTCACTAACATTTCTATTTTGTCTCATATCTGTCTAGGCCTGGGCAACCTGACAGTATCTCCACTCACGTTCAGTCTCCGACTATGCAGTACTTGGCAGGATTAGGCTTGTGCTTTGATGCCCATACTGGTCAGAGATTCATCCCTTGCTGATCACAGGTCATAGCGTTGATCTTGGTAACGTAGAAGTTATAAGGCAGGGGTAAAGCCATACAGGGAACGACTTCACGCTGAAGCTGTTGGGATAACTGGTAAGAGTGCAATAACTATAACTTAACTCATTATCACCACTGACATCGATTCGCAGTCATATAACATAAGGTTTCCATCCACTTGCTTGACGGATTTTTGAACTCTACTCTGCCAAACGACTGTTTTTTTACTGAACCCAGCGCTGCGATAAACTTTTTCATCCCACCAATGTAAACACCTGAAGATGAACATACGCCTTGGCAACCAAATTGAAACAGTGCATCCCTTACTTTTTCTGTTCCATTTTCTCTTCTAAGCTCAATGGATATTTATCAACAAAGAGGTTGGCGGAGCGTCTTTCATGCTATCCTGTTGCAACACCTTTCTAAACCAACCGCAAATCAACTGAATATAAAAAATGGCAGTATAGAGTTTGTACTATTACATGCCATGCCATATCCCAGTGAGACGTGAACATCTTATACAAGCAGTAACAAAAATAGAACACTTTCTCGGTACGTGCATTCATCTTTACTGGAACGTGTGGATTAAGCTGCAAATGCATGATTAGTCTTTGACGGTAGTGTGCAAATACTGGATGAGTTACTTCCTGGAGAGTCGATGTTTGCCAATAAATGTGTTCTGCGCTTTCAACCCAAATACGTCGGTAGCGAAATGTGAAAGCTGTGCTGGAGGACCCGACTTCGAACCATCGCTTTAAATCAACGTGTAAAACGTTGAGCCGAGGAAGAGCTACTAAATGATGAATGCACTAATGTCATGCGAACGTTTTGGGATGGCTTGATGCTCTTGTTTCAAAGTTTACGGTCATATACGACGAAGTAAGTAAATAATCCTACATTCGACGTGTATGTTCAGAGTCGTATGTAAATTTACACTGATATTGCGATATTTTCATCATTCTTTTACTGCAATAAATCATGCGTAACTATTCTATGAACCATGCCCATGTTTCTTTTCATTTTTATTTTAAATATTTACTAATAATATCCATCATCCTTACAGCCCACTGTGAATTCGCCGAAAACTTTTGTTTTTTATTAAAACCCTAATGTCAGGGAACGTAATTCCTAGAAGTATCTTGTATGCAGTTGGCACAAATGGCCTGGGTCGGTTCGTGCCACAACTCAAAAGAATAACTTTGAAATTTTGTAAGTCTAGTGATAGTTCAAGAGGTGTGAGGTATGTTTTCAATTGGGTATGATCGTTTAAATTAGGGACTACATTGAAACGCATCTAGTGGATTTTGCACGGATGAACCCTTCTACCGTGATTTACGTCAAGCCACGTCGTCACAGACCACCGCTTCTCGTCGGTGAATACCGTAAGTGTTGCTTTTCTTACGTTTCTCAGTGTGTGGCAAATGGCAGTATGTCAAAGCCGCTGAAATGAGTTGTGAAGAAGTGTTCAACTGGATGGAACATTTGCGTACCAGGTCTGGTTTGGACATATTACCAATCTATAAATACTGGTCCACTAAATCCCCATCCATACAAGGAATTTGGCATCCATTCTATTCGGAACATCCAGAAAAGATTTCATGTCTCACTCCTGAAGAAATTGTGAAAAATTTAAACGAATTATCGGAAACAGAACCTCTACAACTTTCCGCGGAAGAACATCTTTTGCAAATCGCTAAGATGCAAAAGTGCCGAATTAACTGACTGCGTTACATGTTGTATATAGTGTTCAGTAATTTAACTTTTTTACTATCGACATTTTGTTTCGTTGTATTTATATCAGGGAATAGGTTTGCTTCATGATCAATATCTTGGACATTTTAGATGCGCGCTGTTGAAAATATTGACGATGTTGCCAAGTGTGCCCGGGTATCATAACATTTTAAGTCGTCCATCATCTCGCTGTCAATAAATCGGATGTGATTTGAAATTTGACACAATAGCAGGCATGGAAACAGTGATTGCGTTCTAACTGGTCGTCTTATATCTGAGAATATTTTACCTTGAGTTTAATAGTTGGTTATTGTGGGCTAGGTAACTTTGAGAATGGAACAAAACGATTTTCCGTAAACTTTGGGTCTTTACGAAATGCAATACGCTTAAGGTTTCACCCATAGGTATTTTTGGGTGATTCATTTTTAAGTTGAATCTGTTTGATTTGGTTTTCTAGTCCCGGGAACAAGTATCTTGATAGCCGTTCTGTGTGAAACTATCAGTCATATTATACAGGTGATAAAATAGAAACATTTGTGATTTTAGTAGTTCTCTTAAAATGTTCCATCCTCAATTATCAAGCACGAGTTTTTTCTACAAAGTCGACGTCAGACTGCGACGTTATTGATTTATTGCGTGATTTTTACTCCTTATTTCACTCCGAGAGCATTTTGTCTGCCTGAACGCATTTATGCTCATTTGGACTGGTTGATTGCGTTACACTAATTTATACCATATGGTAAGTGTGTAAAATGTGCAAGGAACATAACGGTTCGTTCTTTTCATGACGATAGAATGCTTTGGATCTTAAAGTAACACACAAAAATAATGTCCCACAATGCGTTTCGCCACGTTGGATACCTACTGTGTTTACCAACATACTAGCTTTTATTGAACATTGGTTTGGTTCCTGTTTGTGACCTTCCGAATAGTGTTCGGAACCGGCACCCTGTTTGGATCCAGACTCCATTTCAGTGGTTATCAGCTGAGTTGACTTTGTTTAGTTTTCACGTTTCGACTCCCTCGGACTCATCTGTATCGCCGCGTTGTTTATATTATCTTTATTCTCTTTGTATTACATTGGGCTGGGATTGTCATAAAACGAAAGCCCTTTGAAGTTTTTTATGGTTTTAGTATTTATTTTACCTGTGATGTGTAAGTAATGTATGTATGTATGTAATAAAGTACAAGCCTGATCCAGGCAGTACCGCAGTCATAGACTACACGTGGGCTAGGATACTGTCAGGCTGACCGGGCCTAGACACATGAGAATCAAAATAGAAATTGAAGTGAGACTCCAGCGTGTTTCCGCATGCAGCCCACCCCCAGGGGCCAATCAATTTAGCACGATGTTAGCCGCGAAGCACAGAAGTACTGTACAACTGCACATCCGTGCTGAAGTAAATGGTTAATCGGTTACTATTAGGTTATTCTCTACCAGTGTTCGGATTTTGATCAGAACATGAACTGACACGTGTCATTTAAAGCATACTTGCTGGCTGACTTCTGTCGCTGAACCTCTTCACTGTATTTTGAGTTGTGTGTCACTCATATCACAATTTCCATTTGGATTTTTAGTACCCGCAATTTAAATAGTGGAGTTAAACTTTCCATTTATATACTTTTACTTTTTACTTTTGTGCGACTATCTCCTCCTGGAGGATGAGTCGGCTTCAAAGAAGATTCTTGGGAATTTGGGTACAAAGCGGCGTCCCCAGCACCACTCGGCGTTTGTTCGAGTCAGCTTCTCTAGCCTTTGCACAACCAAGTGCGACCTGCAAGGCAGCAGGGAGTTGCCAGAAAGAGGTGGTCTACCAGACTCTGTTCCAGGTTTTTCCTCAGGGTTTTCTCCCGAAGCCTTTCCCGCGATCGGGTATCCCACAAGGCAGCGGAGGTTTTAAAATCAGGGGTTTTCCTTCCCTTAGATGAAATGCCCTCCCAGGCTAACGAGCTACATCTGCCCAAAGCAAACTGGTTTTCAGGCGCCAGTCACTCGCCCCTTCTCCTGTTGGTAGAAGCAGTTCCGCCGGGCTCGGAGAGCCACTCGTGCAGGCCAGAAGCTGGACTTGGTTGTCAGAGGCTATTTGAGACGCATGCCATATGGGAGCATTTTATAAACAGTGGGAGCTTATCCCCACTGCCACCCCCGACTATGACAACCTTTTCAATAAGATGAATTTCCGTTTCTCGTTTTTGAAAATAACGGTAATACCATGTATGTCAGTGAAAAATGGATAGCTTATGTCTGGGTAGTATTTATGTGCCACACGAGTTAAAAACAGAATATTCTGGCTCTGTTCTATTCGAATTTGCGCAAAGAATGCTCTGAAGTTAGTATGACTACCTCAACACGTGCCTCAAAAACTACAGCATTAAATACATTTTTCATTGTTTAATCTAATGTTACTGTCTAAATTGTTTATGCTAGGCTTCCGGTTTCGATAATAGCAGCCCGGAGTTGCGTTAATTGAACAAGCGGCGCCTTTCTTTGGTTAACAACAATAGTCTTGATAACCGACCAACATATTTTTCTCGTTAGATCACCAAACCTAAATTTAAATGGGTTCGTTTTTGCCTCGTAAATATTTCAATATGGTGATGCTGATTTCATTTTTCAAGAATTATGCTATCTTTGAACCAGTTCATTAAAGTATAAAATTCATCCCATGATTAAATAAAGCAGTCTTTCTGGTGTAAGAAATGTAATGAGATTGGATTTATACATTATTTTCTGTGTACTTATCTAGTTATAAATTTTGATTATTACTAAACGTGCGTCGCCTGTGTTTCTTGGATTACATTTTATGTGCTGCTGCCATCGCTTCTTCCAATTCATGCAAGCTGCAAATACTGGCTTTAAGTAAGCCACAAAAGAGCTGACATTTTGCGTTTCCAGCGAAGCTGTTAGTAAGAAACATCGGTAGACCTCGAATGCCGTCGTCCATCGTGTAACACGGTACTCGAAGCAGACCCAGAACCTAAAATTCAAATCGTGAATTGTGTTTTACCTCACTTCCGAAATCTTTCGCGGTTAAGACGCTTTGTTCAATAAATTCGTACAAGGACGCATTAAGTGATTTAGTAAAAAAGTAAAATATTCGTTTTGTATCACGTTCCTGATGCACCGCTGTGAGATCTTCTTGAGTGAATCTGATATCCGAAAGGCAGCATCCAACTTCTTCTTCGACCTCTCTGTTTAACGCTGCTACTGGGTTCGGATCCTCTAAGTCGATCACTCCGCCTGGGAAGCCTAAGCATCCGTCGAATCTGTTGTGCATCTTAAACGAGTGATTTGTATTGTATCTACCATGACTAGTGCACGAACGGGGTAGCGGTCTAAGCATTTGCTATTACTGATGCTGTAATACATTCCATGAGCAGCTGTTGGGATCCAATCTGGCGACACATCGCCGATGTTGTAATCCATTGCTATGTATTTCGGGAACCATGCTGATCTTTCAATAGGGAATAAATCTAAAAGCTTTTCACTTGCAGTATTTGTAGTTCGGATTTCATTTCAATGTTTTCTAAATCAATCGGGTTCAATCAATAAACCTTGTCAATACCGATTGTTGAGTATAATCAATCTGAAATTATCAAATATAAAAGCACATGAGATAAAATAAAGTGAAAAAACCTACCTCTGCAATCGATTGCTACCATATCTCATAAGAATATCAGGATGTTTTCTGGTCTTATTGAGAACTTTAATTTTTTTGGTTGTCAATGGTTGGTTTGTCCGTTGCAGTACGTAACTTTGAGTTACAATGCACAATAGTTTGATTGATCAAGCCGTATCAGGGTGCAAATTTGTTACTGGTAGATGATTAACATTTGTCGTTTCACAATATTAATCGGGAACAACATGCGTCCTAGAGACGCTTGATGTCAGCTTTCTATTCAACCTGTTGTTGGCCTCCGGTCGATGTCGACTATGGATGTACATCACAATCGCGTGAATGTTCAAGTTTCGCAGCTTTTCGAATGACTAAACAGTCCGATTCTAGAGTAACAATCTCTCTTGCAACGATAGGTTGAACTCGGTCGATGGGCGTCAGTTGTACACTGGCGGCATGATTTGCGTTCAGCAGTTAAGAGCGGTATCTTCTCCTCCACAGCTTGAAGACGACGCTTTACACAGTGCCTCCAATGTGAGCGGTCAAGTGCAAGTTCTTCCCAACTCGCCGGGTCAGTGCCAAGAGCTTTCACATCTCTTTTGCTAACGTCTTTATACCGCAAGTGCGGTCTGCCCAATGGTCGACTTCCTGATTGCAACTCACCATAGAGGAAATATTTTGTAATACGACCATTTCCATTCTATGGACGTGGCCAAGCCACCGCAGGCGGTGCTGTCATAATATGGTGAACATTCTCCCTAGACCAGCTTTTGAAAGCACTTCAGCATTAGTCACTTTGTCCATTGACGATATGTTCAAGCTACGACGGATGCTTCCTAGATGGAAAGCATTCAGCTTCCGTTCGTGTCTTGCGTTGCTGGTCGAGGTTTCACTGCCGTACAGTAAAGCATTTAGTACGCACGCGCTGTATACCATCATCTTTGTCTTTACAGTCAACTTGCGGTTACCCCAAACACGAGAGCTCAATCGGGCAAAATGACAGCTGCTCTGACAATCCGCTCATCAATCTCCGTGTCTAGCGAGACGTTATCCCCAATGATTGAACCAAGATATGTGAAATGATGTACTGGTTCAAGCTGACAGTTTCCAACAGTGATGATTGGAGACAATACAATCCCTTGACCAAGGACTATGGTCTTGCTCATGCTGATTGTTAGCCCAAAGTCTTTGCACACCGACGAAAAACAGTCCGTTAGCGACTGGATGTTTTTGGGAGTGAGCAATAAAGGTTGCATTGTCGGCAAACAGCAGGACACGGATTAGCACATCCCGTGCCTTGGTTTGTGCTCTCAACCGTTTCAGGTTAAAAAGCTTGCCGTCACTTCGCGTTTTCTTAGGTAAATGCCTTCTGTTCTCGTCCTAAAAGCGTGCTTCAGAAGCAGAGCAAAGCAACTACCGAACAGCGTGGGAGAAAGATCACACCCTTGTTTGACGCCTTCGAGAATTTCAAAGGCTTCTGAACGGAAACCGTTTAAATGTACTGAGCCATTCATGCCTGAGTGGAACTAAATAACGAATTTGAGCAGTTTTGGGGCATAACCTATCAGATCATGCATTTTGAAAAGACCCTGCTGACGTAGTCTAATGCCTTCGTTAAATCAATAAAAACAGCGTATAATGACATCAGCTGTTCCCGAAACTTTTCTTCAAGTTGCCTCAGGGAGAAGATCATGTCAAGGGTTGATCTTCCCTTACGGAAGCCACATTGAGATTCAGCGTATACTCTATCAACCAAAACTTGTAATCGGATCTATAAGACTCGCAAACAATTTACCTACAACATTCAGAAGGGAGATTCCTCTGTAAGTATTGCAGTGGCTGGACTTGGTTGTAAGAGGCTATATGAGACGCACGCTATTAGACCATTTTTGGAATTGGGAGCTTATCCCCCAAACCGCTCCGTCCGTGACAACCTTGGAACCTTTCAACCATCAGCTAATCTCCCGCAATTCTGGAGTTAATTTTAATTGCACGTATCATTCTTCAGTCTTTTTGAAGTTTAAATAATTGGGCGGCTGGTAAATCGCTTTTAGTTCAGTTATAAATTGGAAGTAATATGATACAAGATTTAGATGGCACTGGATGGTAATGTGATGATAATCTAAAGATATTCGGAATCTCACCATGCCACCACAAAATGTAGCGTAATATGTCGTAGAAGAATTTTGATGGATGAATTGTTCGCTTATTTCCGGCAGCGGTGACTTTGTTCTGACCTGCGATCTAAATATGTCACGGATACAACTTGTTTTCATTGTGTAATCACAAACTATTTCAAATGCTTCCACTAAAGCGTGTTGGCGTGTGAAAGCGCGACAAAAAAGTCAAGTGACCCCTCAAGACCATTTTAGTTGAACTTCCCTTGCAGTCTGATCGTAATCGGTTCTTTGCAAATTACATTGTTTTGGATGAATCCAACAAAGGAAACACGCTGTTGTGCCTGACGAAAGGAGTGGATCTGTAAGGTTAAATGAATCGCGTTATGATGTAACTTATAACAGAATGTGCTGCTCCTCAGAAAAGGATGGTCCGTTATTTGCTACGGAAATCACGAGCGGGTCTGTGGGTGGAAACTTCGGTCATCGCGTTGACCCTGAAATTCCACAGCTCGTGATTAGCGACCTTCAAGGTATAGTATAACTTCAGACAGTGCAAGGTGGCTCGACCCTATTAATCAGCACGCCGAAAAACGTGCCGACTTCTAGGGTATTACACCCAAGGATCAAGCAGGATTAAGTAAGAATATATCGCGAGACACCGTCGCCACAGTGCTATACGGAAATCCATGTAGTATCCGGAATAAGTTGTCTGAATTCTCCATCCTATCGCATGTGTTACGACCGCATGTAATAGCACTGATCGGAACCTGGATATCTGCAACTGATCATATTCCTGGCGCAATTTGTAGCAGTTCTTCTGTGGTCAGATCTGATAGACCAGGTGCACTCAACGGCGGTGTTGTTGCTATCTTTCTCAGGCTAAGTCTTCAAAATTCAGAATCGAGCATTTGGCTTAGCACGCACAACGTCCAACTTAGCTCATGTCTCATTCAATCTTACAAACAATCTATGGTAATACCATGCGCTTATATAAGCCCTCAAGCAGGATCGCATGACATGCATAATTTGCTTGACAATCTCAGTTTGCTGCGCACGCTTGGGTCCCAGGTTGTTATAGTTGGCGATTTAACTTACCACATATATATTGGCCGAACTAGTGCTGTTCATCTGATGAGATGTCTGAGGACTTCATCGAATGGACTCCAATGCATGCCATGAGCCAACATGTGAATGAGCCCACAAGGTTCCGTCACAACTGCTTAACTTCGATCCTAGATCTCGTAATCTCTTCAAGCGAAGAAATGGTCGACAGGTTGAATATCGCACTCTACTAGGAAAACGTGATCACGTTATGATCAGCTTGCAACTAGAACTCAGGTATGACAAACCTTTTCCTAAACTGAGGCCCAATTTCAAACGTGTAGACTGGGATGTTGTCTCAGGGGAAGCTAAAATGATCTTGTCTCTATATGCATGTGATGATATAGCAACAAACTGGCAGCTTATACACCACTGTCTGTCTACCTTGCAAGATAGGTTTGCTTAGTTGGTGGACGTCAAGCGACGCAACAAGCCTCAGTAGTGGACACCTGCATTCGTCGAGTGATTAGAATTCGGGACCGTGCCTGGAAAAATTAACAAGCTTCTCAGACACAACGGTCCTGGCAAGGTATAAAATTAGCAGGAATAAGGCTGTGGGATTACAAAGCAAGGCAAAAGGTTAGGTTGAATCACGGTTGGCACGCGATATCTAGCAGTACCCGAAGCGTTACTATAATTATGCCCAATCCAAAGGCAAAACGTGCAATTGGATTGGCAACCTTCAGCAGGAAAACGGACTCCAGATAGTCTCAGATTTAGAAAAATGCTTCGGCCTTTCTCATACATTTCCAGTCTGTTCAGAAGCTTGATTGCCAATTAGATCCGTTTAACATGCCAGTCATCATAAGGTCAGATATAGTTACTCCACTCGATGAGTTATCCTTCACTGATGATGAGTTTCAACTTGCTCTTGCAGCATAAATCTGCTGACGACATTCTCCCCCAAATTATAAACAACCTGCCGCAAATACTAGCAGAACCTTTGGGTAGTCTTTTTAACGCTTTCTTGTAGCATGGATTAATTCCGAGTATTTGGAAGCTGGATTATGTGATCCAATACATAAAGGTGGCAGTCGATCCTTAGATTGTAATTACAGACCTGTAAGTCTTACTAGCATCCTTTGTAAAATCCTGGAGGGGTAAACCACAGATTGCTTGCAACCAAACTTGGTTATCGGTATCGATGGTCTTCTGAGGAACTGGATTGGCTTCTTAAGCATTAGATAATTTCGCGTCAGGATGTGCAGTATGTTTTCCTCGAAAGTAAAAGTTTTTAGTGGAGTTCAACAGGGTTTAGTACTCGGGCCGCTACTTTTCCTTATTTTCATCAATGACTCAGCAGCGTTGCTTAATTTTCCCTTCTATATTTTTGAGGATGATATCAAGTTTATTAGTATGAAAGCACAAGCCTGATCCAGGCAAAGTGCCGCACAGTCACAGAGTGCACAGATATGAGGATAACTAAATGGAAAGGATTTTCTTGTGGATATCGAAAAGAGCATGTTGTCTGATACATGTGATCTGGCAGTTAACTTTACTAAAAGCTATGTTTTGTCTAAAGTCGTTGAGAAGCTGGAGGTTGCTGGGCCAGACGGTATACTTGAGATCAATTGGGTGCCGAAGAAACATGACTTAGGTATAAAGGTTTCAGCGCACTTTAAATGGGTTGATCAATGTGCAACTGCTGCACAACGCGCTAGGAGTGAGCTTTTTCGCCTTCGATCAGTTTTATCTTGCCAGTCCCGGGAGGTTTTCATACCATTAAACAAAGCCGTCGTGAGACCACAACTCGAGTATTGCGTTCAAGCATGGTCACCGTATTTAGAAAAAGATATTGTCAGACTTGAAGGTGTTCGGCGCCTAGCTACTCGCATGACTGAAGGGCACTCGGGTAGGTCGTGCGTGGGGGCCTGATTAAATCCTTCAAAATCATGACAGGTTTCAGTACTGTTCATCCAAGTGAAATGTATTCTCTCGCGCCGCGTGTGGGTACTCGAGGCCACTCGTTAAAACTGGCCAAACGATATGTCAGGTACAATGTTCGTAAGTAATTCTTCGGTGAGAGGGCATTAAATTATTGGAATCGTCTTCTCAAAGATATTGTTCGTTCCTCCTCGGTAGGATGTTTTAATATGGGACTCGACTCTGTGGTGGTTTTAAGGTAGAAGTTAAAACCACCAACCTTGCAGTCCTGAGGTCGCAGGTTAATGAATGACCGCTCAAATATTCTCCCTCTTTATTTTAAGATACAATTCTTGTCAACATTTTTACAACCTCAAAGAAACCTACAAAGAATTGCTTGAAAATATAGTAATGGTACAAATGTGACAATTCGTAAATATTTTCTACATTTATCACGCACGGCTTATTCTTAAAACTTTTTTTCTGAAAGAAACAATATTTTAGTTAAACGCATGAAATTATAACATACGTTTGAACTTTAATGTAAAAGAAAAGATGTTACAATACACGCGGTAATTATTTCAGGCAAAAACTATGCGATAAAACAAAAATTAAAGTTCATCCAATATATGGTGGAGCCTTTCAAGATAACGGATTCCGATAGAATAGTTTGGAATAATGCCTCTTATGTGTGATGAATGAATAATTAGCCGGTTTGTTAAAATATTCATAACTATATGAGTGATTCGAAAAATGTATATATTTGATATTGAAGCGAATACTTGTAGCTCAGGGATTAGATGTTCTGTGTTGTGTATTCGCTGAGCTGGCATTGAGCATGTATATATTTTATTTCCAATTCCTCTCTTCTTTCTCTCCTTCTGTTTTTACTTCACCTCTTTTGATATTCCCATCAACCAGTATTTTATTCACGAATACTGAATTGATTTGTCAGTATCGTGTTCAATAAATGCTGAAAGAATGGTCGCATAGATGAAAATGAAACGATTTCGATATACTCCCCTAGACAATCTCGTGAAAACAAGTTGCTTAGATGTCAGTTATAACATAAATCGAGCAAAATAATAGGAAGGCTGTTATTTTGTGTATATCTGGAAAAGTAACAACGATGGGTTTGTTCTCTTTTAAAAGAAAAAGAAAAAACTGCTTTGTACGTGCGATATACTGAAATGATTACCTACGCCCGTTCGTCTAACCCGTGTTCAGATGTACCTAAAATAATTTTGGGAATTATATTCTCAATAAGTAAATCCCACGCTTAAATTAGCCCGATAAAGGTGAAGTTTTATTTTTCATTTCAGTCTATTTTTCTTTTTAATTTGCTTGTAACTATGATATCACAAACAAATGAAAATCGGAAAAAGTCTATGAATTTAGGACGGCATAATTCCTCAACATTTTCAAGGTTTACATTACATCACTTATCATCCGTCTCCTGTTAAGCAAGTGGTGTTAAACTTTATTGTCTTATTTTGTATATGCTCGCATCTTAAATATGGTCAACAACAAAAAATATTTGAAAATACTATCCAAAATAATCTGATAAATTGGTTTAGCCTTGCCTCACTTACCTAACAGCAAAACGTTTTCAGTTCAATTCTCATCGGACATACAAAGATACGTGACTTTCGGTTAGATTATTTTGAGCCCAAGATTCAAGATTTATTGTGAAAAAAGCTAATAGCAGTACAATAACATGGAAGATATATTATGAAGTTGAACAAATCGTTTACTTTATTGTTTGCGTCCACGTGCGTTGAGTGAGAGGGGAAAGTTGTTCCAGTTGTGACATGGAGGGAGGAAATCTCGGTCGAAATTATATGTATGTGTATGTTTGTTTTTCTAAGTTTGTGTGTAAGAAGTAATCACTATAGGATTTCAGTAAACTGGGGCAAACACAGTATTATTCAACATAAAAGATCGTAGCGTTTGCTTGAATATTCTTGCGTTTGATAAGGAAATATTTCTGATCGTAGGCTGTTCCACACATATCATACACGGACTGCGCAAATGGTGACGCGAAAGTTTAATCGTGAATGCTGTATTTGAAGCGTCTGGTTGTGACTGTGAGCATGGAGATTGGAACCAATTGTAAAAATGTGTCTGAGTGGGTGGGCCTCCTTATGAATTATTCGGTCTTTCTGGATTAGATCACCTCGGATGCGTCTGCGCTCGAGGCTGTATAATGTAATTCTAGTCATTCGCTGTTCAAAAAGTAATTTATGCAGCTTACTTGAATTTGTTTTCCTAGCTTGTTGAGTTTGCATCGGACGTTTCGTTGCCAGACTAGGCAATATCTTCAACGATTGTTGGCAAATTGACTGCTCGAAGTGGCACTGACGATGGTATTTGGCCGGTTGACTATTGGTCACGTGATCGCTTGTGATTGGCTGCCTTTTCGGTTCTTCGTCTCAGTCGCATCCGAGCGTAGATGTCATCCAAGCTCACGTGTTCGTTGATCGATCGTTCACCGGAGTGCCAGGCTTCGGTGAACTTTCGTGCTGCTTTGTTATTAGCTCGGCCCAAGATGCGGCAGTTATGCCAGTCCATCTCGTGATTTTTGTTGTCGACGTGAATTGATATGAGAGACTTGGTATCGTGACGCTGTTGCGTTGATGCTTATGCTCATGGATTCGAGTTTTTAGTTTTCGACCGGTTTGCCCGATGCAGTGTTTGTCATAGTGCACGCACTGTATTTTGTGCACTACGTTTGCGTTTTCATATTTGTCTATTGAATCTTTCACTTTTGTGAGCACGTTACGGGTGGTTGCTGTTGGTTTGTTGGCGATAAAAATACCGTGAGGTCGTAGGCGTCTTGATGTCATTTCCGAGATGTCTTTGACGTATGGTAACGCCGCCCGTTGCATAACATCAGTCTGATCTCGCCTAGGGTGTGTCGTTAGGCATCTACGGATGAAGTTCTTCGGGTAAGAGTTCCTCTGGAATAGCTTTTATAGATATTGTTCTTCCTCTTTTTGCAGTTCAGTAATTTATGCAATCCAGTAAACATTTTGTTTGCCGTAAGATAAATCCTTTCGAGTAGCGAGATGACTTTTCGCACCCATGGTGCCCAAGTATGTACCCTATGGTGCACAATTAGATGTATGTAGGTATTGGGTATATTTGACAAAGAGTGCGGTTGGAATCATGCGAAAATTCGTCTGAGTAAGCCGAGTACGCTGTATGCATGCTTGTAGATGGCATCACACTGCATGCTGTGTTTCAAATTCCCGCAAACCCAGTTCAGTTCAGTTAGCACCCGACTGTGAATGGTTTATAAGCTAATCGAGCGTCCAGAATTTCTGTCGGTGGAAAGCATCAAAGGAGCGCCCACTACTGATTAATTTGGTTCATTCTTCTTTGGTATCCTCATCGTATGTGATGATGCGTGAGGTGTTTTCCCTGTAGTGCTTTGGTCCCAGTATTTATAGCTGCGACTGGGATAAACGGAAAGGGTTTCTATTCGCAAAGCCGGTGAGAGATTAGCGCGCAAAAGTTCATATACCGAGATCTTTCTGCAATATATTCAACTCAAGCTTGTGACCGACATGTTTGTGAGAAATGTAAGGGTTTCCAAACTGGCAACATTTTGCACTTGCGTAAGTTGAGGGGCATCTTGTATTGAATTGACCACTGGTGCAGATTATTTACGTCTGCCTGTAAAACTATACAATCCCCAACAGAGTTGACCTTCTTCCAAAATTTCACATCATCATAAATCACGAGTTCACAGCGTGCCAGTTTCAGTAGATCATTTATCAGTATTAAAAACATTATTGGACCGAGTAACATGGTGAGACAACGCCAATCGCCATCTATTCTGACTTTTTTTGCTTGCAGGCAGGTTACTTGTGATTCATCTTAGTGGATTTCTGTGTCGTCCATATCCTGCAGCTTCTGAAATATTTAAGTGTGATCAACTCAATCGAAAGCTTTAGATATATCTTAGTAAATGCATATACGGAACTCCTTCCCCAAAAGCTAGCGTACAGTTGTTTAAAGTCGTAAGCCTGTTAGACATCTCAGCTCAGCCCTCTCCGTGCCGGGTGGCACATGAGGCGAAGACAACTTCACGCCAGTGGTTCCAGTCTGTCGCTGCTTCCGTTGCCCTGTTAGACATACATGGTTTAATTTAAATATATTGATATCAAAATGTGCTACGACGGATCTACTCATCAAAATTATCTATTTATGACTTGTCGTCTTTTCGCATCACTCGCGGATTTTACACTGGTCTTTCGTTTTTTAGTCACATATGTGTATCTTCATTTAGACCAACCGTTCGGTGTTTACCACGTTCTAAAGCGATTCAGGGAAATATTCATGTTGAATTCAATTTTACTCCGGTGAGAATGTGGATTAACAAATGCCAGCGGATGAGTACGTGTGGTAGGAATTGACTTAAGACAAAATAGATGCCTCAGATGGTGCGTCTTTGATTGTATTATTTCATAAGTTTGGATTAGATCCATTTGAACCCGTCTGCGAGGCATTGTATCCAAATTAATATGAACCAGTCGATCATTATATGGTAAGTTGCGGAGACAGTCAACCATTTCAGTTGCTCCGTGATAAATCATCTCAAGCAGGTTGACGTCCTTTTGAAGCCATGGTTCACAAGCTTTCACTGAGTAATTTATCACTGTACTAATATTCGAATTTATGAGCATGGGGAATGTTTCACGGGAAATGTCCGAAAATATGCCGATGCATACCTTGCATGCGACTAGCTCGATTGTATATTGCTTCGTATTGCATACTATTCTTAGTACTTCCACTACTCAAACGTCGAAGTCCTGTGCTTTTGTTGTCCATTGCAGTTGATTCGATCCAAGGTTGTCGGGGAATGGGAAACCTTTACCCACTTGCTACACCTTGCACTTTCTGAAATTGGATGGAAGCATCTTTCGCTCTGACTAGCTGTTCAATATATCAAAATCGCTTTGTAAGCGCAAACAGTTCACGCTTGACGTGATTTGCATTCAAAGTAAAGCATTAACAGCAAGGAGAACCATGTTGGAACCAAAAAGAGAACCGGAATTAGTACCGAACCTTGTGGGACATCGCTAGTGGCTTCAACTTCCCTACACATCACACTATCAATCCGTACAGTTGCCTTGCGATCACGAAGGCATCTTCTCAAAAGGTAATAAGGCACATATTAATATTAATATCCTGCAGCTTTCTCGGGAATGGTCCCCGCAATCAAACGCCTTTGATATGTACAAGTAATACGCATTCATGCAACCATTCTCATCCACTGCCTGCGTCCATTCGTCCATTGTCTTCATTAGGTTAGTCAAGCAAGAATGAGACTTCCGAAATCCATGTTGCTCTCTGGACAACAAGTTTCGGGTTTCGGGGTGAACTCAAAACTCAGAACTCAGAAACTTTTATGGTAGAAAAAGCAGTAAGCTCAACAATAACCATAGGATGACAAGGTATATGGAATATATAAAAAATATATAATATCTTAAAAATAATTAGGGATAGTCACATACCGCATGGTTCGTCATAAACTCATCGAGTTTGGAAGCGAAAACCTCAACAGTTTCTGATCGTGTGATTTCTACAGGCAAATAGTTCCAAGTAAAACAAATTCTTAACTATAAAAAATTACGACCAATATCCAATCGAGAATGCGGAATGCTTAAGGCCTTTGAATGTGTTCGTGTTCGAGTAGGGCCATCGGGATTTAACAAGTGTTTAAGGGGATGGTTTTCTGTATGCAGGATTTTGAATGTCAACAGGAGGTCACTACGTATCAGTCGTTGGGTAAGATTGTGTAGGTTCAGTTTTAACATTCGCTCTGTGAAAGGCAAATTTCTGTACCGGGGGACCAACTTTGTAGCACGATGATAAATGCTGTCGAGTAGTTCGATATCCTTCATCAGCCATGGTGCCCAGGCTTGAATGGAATATTCCATAACAGGACGTATATACGTATTAATTACCCGAGGTAGGGTTTCGGGCGTAAAAATCCTGAATATTCTTTTGAGAAGACTCAAGATACGGCAAGCTTTATTGTACACCATCCGGCAATGATGTCCAGGCTTAAGGTTAAACGAAACCGACATATTTTTCTGCGGGATCTTGCGTGCCAAGGTGATACGTGTGATGCAGTGGTTTTCCAAGCTGCAGCATTTTACATTTCGCAGGGTTAAATGGTAACTCATTTAAATGCGACCAACGACATAAGGTGCACAGATCCCGTTGTAATGCCATACAGTCATCAACTGACCTGACACGTTTCCCTATTTTGATATCGTCGGCAAATAGTATCAAGTTGCATCAAATATCTGCTACTATATCGTTCATATACACCAAGAATAGAAGAGGTCCAACCAACGAGCCTTGCGGAACTCCACTCGTGACTTTTATTTTTTTCTAGATAAGTTGCTGCCAATCAGTGTCAATCAGTAAGATATTTCCTTATCCAATTCAGCAATATTTTCGTTATTCAATAAAATTCGAGCTTTTTGATTAAGATATCATGGTTGACTTTATCCGAATCTTTTTAAATATCGATGTAGCAAGCAGCCTCACCTTCGTCTAGTGCCTTGGTCTAATCCTCAAACGTTGTAAGAAGGTTAGATAAACAGCAACGATCTCTTCGAAAACCGTGTTGTGCTGCGGTCAAAATATTTTGGTTTTCAAAATGTTCTCCTATGCGCGTAGTCACAATTCGTTCCATTAATTTAGAGATCGCCGAAAGTAACGTTACCGTTCTATAGTTTGCGGTATCTGAACGGCTACCGCCTTTATAAATAGGAGTTATCATCCCTGCTTTCCATTGCCGTGGTATTTTTCCTTTATTTAAGCTGAGATTGAATATGTGAGTGAGAGGAGCAGTCAAAGCGACGCGACACCTGTGAAGTATGGCGTGGGTAATTTTGTCTTCGCCAGGGGACTTCTTTTCGTTTAGTTGACAAAGTTCGCGCCCAACCATGTATTCGTTGATAGTCATTTCACTTGATAATTCGAAATGTGGCGAACTTAATGAAACTTGATATGGTATACAACGCTTGGGATTGGAGACAAATGAGTAAAACGTTGTTAACGCATCGGCGGTATCTTGGGCAGTGTGGGTCAATCCATGAGGTTTTAGTACTTAGAATACATCTGGTCCGATTTTTGATCGTTCATTGACTATCTTGTAAAGATGCTTAGGATTCTTTTCCATTCTCTTAGGCAAGTTCCATTGGAATTGCATGCGATCTTCTCTTACAAGAGTCGTGACGTGATTCCGTATCTTAGAGAGTCGCTTCCAAATTTATTCCGTACCAAACTTTATATGAGTTACCCAAGACTCTCGCTTAACGGCTAACCATTTCTTAGTTCTACTCCGAATAACAAACTGGTTGTTGTCGCTGTATTTGTGTGATACAAAAATTGAGTTTTCGTAAATCTTCGAATTCAGGTAATTTAGAAACGAATTGTAATATGAGCCAGAATCCATTGGATCAAACTCATGAGTGTGGGTATCTTGGAGACTGATATCTAAGGATTCAAATTGTATTTTCCTTATGACTTTCGTCTGTTCACTCAATCGTTCCGCACTACATACATAATCAAACAAAAGCACAACATGATCACTCTTTCCCAGTGGTGCCAGGTATTTTATATCCTTTACTGCGGTTGCCTCAGGCGCTAAGACGAGGTCAAGGGTTGAAGGTTGTTCAAGACCACGCCAGCGATTTGGCTGGCTAACGTGATTGTGCAGTGAAGCAATTTCTATAACCTCCTTGAATTCCTTCAAACGAATGCATGGAAACAGATGCGGGCGATTAAAATCGCCAATGATCCGCAATTGCGTAATCTGGCATCTTGTGATGTGTTGCAAAGATTCGATTAGCTTATAATTGAATGAGGTTCCGGATGATGGCGAGCAGTTAATGATGCCGATCGTACATTCATCTCCATTAACTAGTTTTACTGAACACCACATCATATCAGGAAGGCTGAGTTCAGGATGATCGATGACGATACACTGCGCTAAACGTTCTTGATAGTAGACTGCGACTCCACCACCAGATCTCCGATCGCGATCGCGACGGAGTAGTGACATTTTCGGAATCAAAAGCTCAGCATCAGTCATGCAGGGCTGGAACCAAGTCTTTGTAACTGCAACCAAATTGGGTAAAAGTCTATCACAAAGCTCACATATTTCAGCTAATTTGTTAGTTAAACATTGAGCATTTGTATATATGCACCTGATCGTATTTGTCTTACACAATGTCGGATCGTGTACTGTAGCTATTGGTCCAACGCGCGTTGAGTTTGAAACTTGTGAGCTACTTATTGCGCGCTGACAGTTTGAATCAACATTTGGTTCCCTGTATGACGTATTTGGTCCGACTCGGTTTGAGATGGACCTACGACGTTTTTTGATGCATCGATTTCTTCCATTTCGGTGGGAACACTATCATGTACTGTCCTCAGACGAGGATTTGTTTCGATCACAATTCGATCGCACACAATTCGCTTCATAACGTTTGAGATCACTAAAAGGCGTGTAAATGGGCGGTAATTTGCTGGAACAAAACGAGTTCCACCTTTGTAGATGGGTGTAATGTTTTATCTTTACCAGTCAGTCGTTATGACACCCTCTCTCAACTAGTGCTTAAATAAATCACAAAGTAGTTCGCACAATTGAATGCCACCTAATTTCATGATTGCAGTTGTGATTCCGTCAGCTCCCGTGTACTTGTTGATATTCATCCGGCATAAGTAGTGCTGCACCATTTCAAAATTCAGATATATATCGCTTATAGTCTCCGGCACAATTGGTGCTGACAATTCCAATGGTTGTAATTCATCCGTGGGGGTGAAAACTCGTGAATAAAAACTGGCAAGACCATGAACGGTTTTCGGCGCAGAATCAGTTAGTCCATGAGTCTTCTGTAGATTTTCCATACTCTCATGGTAGCCAAGGTTTCTAGTTCCTAATCGTTTTTCACATTAGTGTGTCATTAGTACTGATATTATTCTCTGTATAACTGGCCATTCAACTGTCACGTTGCCGGACCATAGACATGTTTCTACCCGCCTTAATTGTAACCGTGCGTTTTTATCACTTTTATCATATGATCATATACATAACCGTTATCTATTTCATATTGAGCCCATATATATCAAAAATTGCTTTATAAAAAATATAACAAAAAGGTTAAAAAACGCCAAAAATGCTAGAAATACTGTATTTGGTTATTCTTTTTCTCCTTCGTAACTGATTTACCATTTCCCTTTCATGACCTTTCACCGTGATGCTGAACAGAATAACTTAAATTGTGTTCCAGTGGCTCCGACTACCAAACCAACGCTGATCATGGCCCATGCTTCATCAAATGATTTGTTACTGCTAAGATTAATTCTTCTGTATGTACCGAAAGGTCTACTTTGGTTTCCATTCCTCGATAGTTCTTCGAATTTCCTGGATCGTATAACCGACCCAACCATTATGCAATGTTTACACCAATCTCTCCACATTTCCTCCATTTTCTTTTTTTCAACTTAACTTCGCGGGCTGCTCGAATTCAGTACGTCATCCCAATTCACTGATTACATTTACGCTACTTATATTCAACGTATTCTCTTAACATATTTACCTAAATTTCATTAAATTAATATCTGTTGAATCCATTAAATATTTCCTGTGAAAAAATGCACTCCAAAATCTTATTATCTTCTCGTATTAGGCTCCGTAAATTATCAAAGCCTAGTGTTGTACTGTCAGATTAGACAGTGACACTTCAATTATTCTGAACAAAATTGAAAAAATTAGAATCGAAGGTGTTATGACTTAGAAATGAACTAGTGTTATGCATTTCTATCTATAATTCACTGAAACCTCTTTTATCACTCATGAACACTGATATTGGTATTGACTAAGATATTTTGATTCAAGCCAATAAATTTATAGAAACCATGAGCACGGTAATATATCAAAGAGAAGCTCGTTTAAAAAATGTTATCATCTTCAATGTTGCAGATAATTATCCTTTGAACGATTTTAAAAAAGTATCTTCTCAACATATGGCATCCCCATAGAATGTTGTACTGTAGTCCGACAACGTAAAAACACAATTAAACAACGTACTCCTATTTTATTAATATTCACAGATAAGAGTTTTGCATCGTATTAACTTAATAATAATAAACTTTTCAAAATTATTCCAAATTCCTCGAAGGTGGTCTTAAAACCGGACTTAACGCCCATGCAATGAAAATTCAACTATAAAAAAGGAAATTTATCAGTTCCACTATAGGTAACAGTACTTCAGATAATAATGAACGAATGCAATGCGAATCTCTAATTGAAATTAACTCTAATAATTTACAAAGCTCTACATCCGCACCTGATAATCATGGTACGTGTGAAACATGTCCTGTGCATTTACGCTCGCCGCGTTTACCAAAATTAAGACAAACACGACCGCTTCTACCAAATCCTCATTCGTTCAGAGAGGTAGTAATCAGACAATCGCCCCGAAAACTTATGAAGACAACTAATTATATAAGAGGTTCACCTAGTCTCGACAACCATATTGAAACATCTTCTCGTTTCCTAATGAATGACCACCTACCATATAAGCAAAAGTATCACCATTCACCAACCCCTATACATTTTCGTAATATTTAACCCTATTATAATTCAATTACCGTTACACAATATTCCTCCACTCATAATAATTATGTAACCAAATCTTTATTTTATAATCCATATGTATCTCAATCCACTTCTGAACCATACTTAAACCCTAATACCACTATTTTTTTAAACATATAAATTGAATCTTAAGCCTAGAATACTCCCTCATGCACGCACCCCAAATCCTTTAACTTCCGTCCTTTGTGTTGTTTGTTTTCTGGTCATAAATGCTAGATCAATTATACCTAAAATACATATACTAAAAACTTATCTTTTCTCTAAACCTGTAGACATCATTCTTATAACTGAATCCTGGACTCGCATTGATCATTCTGACTCTAAACTCATCATACCTAACTACCAGATATTTAGGAGAAACCGCACACTAAAACGAGGTGGCGGTTGATTCATTTATGTGAGATTTTAAGCTAATAGCAAAACATCTCCGAATTTAACAGAACTTGAATATTCAATATGGATAGAACTACCTATGCTAGATCTTTTAATAGGTTGCATCTACTACCTACCAGGCTCAACTTCATCCAATCTGGATACACTAACTCAAGATTTCATCGAAGCGTCTTTACATCATGCACACCATAAACTTATAGCCGGAGATTTCAACATGCCTTACTTAAACTGGCACGAACGAAGTTTAGTTAGCTTTCATAAAAATTTCATGAAAACGCCCGACTTACTAGGTTACAAACAACTTATTGATAGACAGACTAGAAAGGGCAACATTCTTGACTTAGTCTTTAGTTAAAATATTGATCCAACTAACATACTGATATTGCTTTTCCTCATTAATAGGGATCATAAAATATTATCCTGTCATCTACTATGCACTTGCAAACCTATCAAACGGGTCAAGACCCTGTACCGTTACATCGATTATTACCTACTTTCAACACTTATAAGGATTGAAGATTGTTCTCAATTCTTCCTTTCAAATTAATTTCTAACGATATTTTCTACATTCCGTTCGAAAATTATAGGTATAATAGACAGAGCTAGCAGTCCTAAAAAGCGCATAAAACAAACTAGGCTCGATAAAATGAAAAATAAAATAAAAGAATGTTCTACATTTGCAGTAAACATAATGATATCTTCGCTCGTTTGTGTTCCTACGAACTATTAATTGACCACAAACTTATTCTGGACCACACATTGAAAGCATCAGAAAATAGAGCACTGAACATTTGTGATAAGCTTAAATCACTTAGCAGACTATCTAAATCACGATCCGTAAACTCAACCAGCAACGTAGATTTTATTGATCATCGAACTTATAATTCTGCAGAAATAAGAATTACAGATCCTGATACAATCAGCAAAGAATTTCTTAAATTTTTTCAATACTACATACAATACTTTTATCTATAAAGATATCACTAGAACATTTCGGACACCTAGTGTATTAAACACTATAAGCATAAATCTGAATGACATTAATGCAGTCTGCAAGCAAACTAAGTTGAATCTCAAGTCAGACATAACAGGCATTCCACCTGCCATTTGCTGAATTGGTGGTGACGATTTCAAACTGGTTTTACTGAACTTATTTAACACTTTAATCGAACCTGGAATCTTCCTTTTAGTATAAAAACACTCTGTCGTTACACTCAGACATAAATCTGGCTCAAAGCACACGGTATCAAATTTTCGCTTAATTAACAACACATTAATACTATCTAGATTTCTTTAAAAATTGTAAACAAAGGTATCTTAAATCACTTATCTCCAAGTTTCTTCTCTAGAGCTCAACATGGCTTCTTGAATAAAAGATCTCGCATTACATGCCAGCTTGAATACTTTAACTATATTACTAAATCGATTAAGGAACGTTTGGCAGTTGTAGTTGTCTTCTTGGACATATATAAAGCATTTGATACTGTTCCTCAGAAGTTATTAATATCGAAACTTGAATCATTTGGCATTGGTGGCAATCTTCTTCCCTGGTTAACTTCTTTTCTTAACGGTCGCACTTACTCTGCTGAAGTTAATGGCCATAGATTTCGCAGCCTACCTATTCCCAGTTGGGTGATTCAAGTTAGCGTATTAAGCCCCTTGTTGATTCTTATATATATCAATAACATACATACCGTCATTTCACATAGCAAACTGTTCTTATTCGCTGATGACATGAAAGTCGTTATCACTTTCCCGGCTAATTGAGCACAAACTTATATAGAGCGACTGAACAATCATTCAGCTGCACTTGCAGATTGGGCGACAAATAACTGTCGAACGTTCTCAACAGCAAATCAAATTTTATGCCTATAAGATGCACGTTACAAAATAACTAAATCCTTTTTAAGAATAACGAAATTCAAATGATTGACAGCACGCGTGATTTAGGATTTCGATATTCTTCATCACTCGCTTTCAACAAAAAGATACGTTACCTTATTACTAAAGCCAAGCAAAGTATGAATATTTTACACAGATCAATATTTCAACCTCAATGTAAAATAGAAATGTATAAATTGTTCACCGTTCATATCCTAGACTATTGTAACATAATATATACCAATATACATAAATCCGATAGCATAGTTTTAGAAAAGATACAACGTTCTTTCTCAAAATTCATTATCGGTTATTCCACCAAACAATCTTTTAGAGAAATATGTATACAACCGCTCCTTGATCCCTTATGGTTTCGCAGACTAAAGCATAATCTTATCTTATTCCTTAAAATACTGTCAACGGATAACATGGAAATAGGTTCAAATCTTCATATACGGCATGATTTTAAATATATCTTGAGAAACAGTGAAAAAACTATTAAATTACCAAGGTTTCGTACTTAAGTAAGGAACAGTTTCTTCTTGACTAGATATGCTAAACTGTGGAATCTCCTACCAAAATATATAAGACTCAGTTCCTCTTTAAATGAATTCAAATCACATCTGACTTCATTTATTACCACAGATAAAATTCGCAATCTTCTTAACTTAGATGTTCTACCTGATGATTTATATAAAAATGGAATTCCTGGGTATTCATATTAAATAAATTTTCATAACGTTCAAAACAACAATCTCTCGCTTTAGAGTATTGTTCTTCGCAGCATAACTCTGAATCCGCACCCAAATTAAACGGGCCCTTAGACATCAACCCAGTAGAATAAATTACCTTCGCCTAGCGGACAGAAAAACGGTTCATATTCAGGAAAGATCAATTTATTTCGAACAATCAAAATGAAAAAGTTTGAAAAATCAACAACAGAGATTCTTTATACATCCTCGATGGACCTTATCCGTTAAACATCTGTTCTTCCGGGATATTCATTCACTTTTCCTCGCAATACCTGTGTTTTTGCGCTATATCAGATGACGTACAGATTATCTGAATCTACTTTTAAATACTGTAACCTTTATATTTATTGAGCGTTAAATTTCGCAGAAGGAATGACCTTGAAAACTGTCTTTTTGCAAATGTACATACTACAACCTGATTGTACAAACCGTTTTGGAAATTATTGATCATGGTCAACATGCCTTAGATTTCCAAGAATAAAATTTATTTATTTATTAATTATTTATTTATCTTATGAAGATTTCTTTAATCATACCAACTAACATTCAGAAGAAGTCAATTTATATATTCATTAAAGATATTTTTAATTTTTTAGTTAATTAATTACTTTTGTAAATTTATTCTTACTGTGACAAATATATTATCATTCGCAACTCTTCATGTATATTTTCTTCTAGTTTTTGCTCCAAGATAATTCACATCGTCCCATTTGTATATCCTGATGAAATATAGATGAAGCATTATTACTGTGTGTCATAAAGCGAAAAAATATTATATTTCTTACCCACTGTAAATTTAACTTCTATAGTTAAACGGAAAAAAGTTCGAAAAATCCTCTTGTTATTTTCATTTTTACAATTCGTTTTTTTCATTTTGTTGTGCTCATTGATAACCTGATCATGTTCTACATGCCTTGGTTTACCAAGAATTTATTATTATTATTATTATTATTATTATTATTATTATTATTATTATTATTATTATTATTATTATTATTATTATTATTATTATTATAGTATTATTATTATTATTATTATTATTATTATTATTATTATTATTATTATTATTATTATTATTATTATATTATTATATTATTATTTCTAAGTCCAGCTCGGGGTATGTCACCTCCGAGCGACTGCACATGTAGTCCACTGCAAGACCAGGTGCATGTTGGGGCAAAGGAACCAGCCAGCAAACCAGCCGGAACCACTTCAAGAGTGTAAAATGGATCTGGGTAACAACCTCGAGGCGGTGGCTCAGCCTTAGCCGCAAACCACTCTTTAAACCTAGCACCGCCAATAATAGCGAAACACTCCATCGCCCCATGTTTGAACTAGTGACCCAGAGGCCACGAGCAAACTCAGGGCATCAGACGGCATAGGCAGTACTAGGTCAGTAATTAATGAAATTATTCACTCATCATAATGTATGGTCCCCAAAAATAGGCATAAATTCATTTTTTTATTTAGTCTATTTTCATATGTTCAAACACTAGTGCGGCCTTTGAACCCAGCTCTGACGTAGTACAATCACTTTTACTGGCACTATACTAAACATCATTCAGTTATCTGAAGCTTCATGCTTATTTTACCATTTATACACTATTGAACTATGAAACAGAACAATCGATTTCTACGCTTTTGTATGTTGACAGCCAGTACATTGTCTGCCTTGCGAATCACCTCGTTGCTGTCTGATCGCCTAGAATCCATAGTTCTGATGTAAAATGCAAGTGAAGCACGCTTTAAGGCCTTTTAACCCCATATTGACATTCTGTCACTTCTCGTCCCACTGTACAAAACATCCTGTTTTTAGTTATAGCGACGTGCTTATATTATCATTATTATACTATTTAAGGTTTTTAATGCCCATTAGAGCTGCATATGATATGGTTCTACCCTCGGGTAAAGCCACTCCCGATTGCAATTGGCCATCCCTCGATTTGTGTAAGTCTTCGCTGCGTTTGAACGTTTTTTGTTTTCTTACTATTTAAATCATATTAACTTGGACTGTCTAGTTTTCGTCATATTCGTGTGATTAGACTATACTGCCGTAGTCGTGTTATTCGCTTATTCCGCTGAAGCAAGCTAATAATGTTAAAATGAAACTATGATCGTTATCTCAACATACTCGTAAGTATTAGTCTTTCATCACAGTTGTGCTAACACTATTTTCCCTCACATTTTCTCATTTTTAGAGTAAGAATACTAAAATAGATAGGCGGTAATCCGATTGGACGCTTGACTAGGGTTATTCATTCAGCAATAAACATTAATCGACTGGAATCCGAAAACTTTTGTTTGATTGTCTTCGTTGGTAAACTTAATTGATTTTCCAAGTCGTATCGGTGCACAGTCGTCGCAATCTTACAGTTCGTATATACTGATTTGCATGGTTAATGCGCTAGTGTCTCAACGCCATTGTCGTTGTTAGACCTTTAGCAGCTCGAGTCAGTCCCAGTGCATTACACCATGTGCGGTATACGGTTGTGTGGTTCTTTGCCTGGCTCTCAGCTGGCCACAAGCAAAATCAGAACGAGATGCTGCTGCAATCATTAGGCGCTCTAATGGCATTACCACAAAAGGTGCTATCTCTCGGACACTCAACAAGCATCAAAACAGTATAAGAAGGAAAGACCCAGCATGCACTCTCATGTCCCTCCCAAGTGACGTCATGTTTGATTATCAAATATATACAGAGATTTCTTGCTGTATGATTTTAAAGACCATAGTGACGATAAGCTCCCAATTCTAAAAAATGCTCTAATGGCAAGCGTCTCATATAGCCTCTGACAACCAAGTCTAGCTTCTGGCCTGCACGCGTGGTCCTGTGTGACCCGGCGGAACTGCTTCCACTGACAGGAGAAAGGACGAAAGCAGCTAACTGGCGCCTCAAAACCAGCATGCTTCGGGCAGGTGGAGCTCGTTAGTCCATGAAGGCGGTCCACCTGGGGCAAGGAAAACCATTATCTCAAACCTCCACTGTCTTGTGGCTACATCCAATCTTGGAAAAGGCTTCAGGAGTCAACCTCGAGGAAACATCCGGAGCCGGAGTCTTGTTAGGCAGTCCGAAGTTTTATACAACTTCGCCCCGCCAACTTCTGCGACGGCATCGTTGGTAAAACGTATCAGCCTAGCTGTTCCTTTGGTCCCTGTGGTGCCGTAGAGAGGGAGCACTGCGTGTGTGGAAAAAAACTAGTTCTCCACTTGAACGCCCTGGGTACATCACGCGCACCAATGGAAGATGGAAACTTATTCTATGTCTGTTGATTATACACGGGAAGCAGCAGATAGATACGGTTAAAATGTATGGCCTCGATGGCGGAGAGCTCAGCGCCTTAGGATGCTTCGACGGTGGGATGAGGACTTTGAGTCTCATTGGACGGCTACCGCCCGTCTCAAGCTGGGCAGCCCACAACCAATACGGTGCCGTCTCGCCACGGTCTGCTATCCTCATTGGGTGCATGAGGATTAGGAATCAACCGACAAGCAGACTGTTTTTTCCGCACCAGCGAAACCAACTACTAAAAAACAAATGTCAATTCTGAAACTGGGAACCTGGAACGTCCGGTCCATGCTTCCTGGATCTCATGACGACGTCTCGAATATCAGAGGCGTCAGAAAATCTGCTGTGATCAACAATGAGTTAAAGAGACTGAATGTCGACGTAGCTGCCCTACAAGAAACGCGATTACCAGATACTGGTATACTAACACAAAAAGATTACACATTTTTTGGAAAGGAAGGCGTTCTGATGAGCGTTCACTGCATGGAGTAGGGTTTGCCTTTCGAAACGACCTTCTTAATGCAACAGAACCGAGCAGCAGCGGGAGTGAACGAATTTGGACTCTACATCTAAGGTGCATTACTGGTACCATTACGTTGGT
>JACCGJ010000985.1:0-21843 GCA_013407085.1 Atriophallophorus winterbourni
TCTTTGTAATAATATTTAATCAAATATTTTAATTTTGTTATCAAGCAAGATATCTGATTCGAGGTTAAATGCTCATGTGTGTGTACACACGGACTAAAACTCACTTGATAGACAATATACGTTGCCAACATGAACCAATCAAACAAAAGCGGACTCCCGTGATTTGGCTGACGTAGACTGCACCAAAAGAAAAACCCGAGAAACGGAACGAACAGCGTGGACGCAAACATCTTGAGCCAAAACAGAACCACTTCACGAAGACCACCGAATGCGTATTGGAAAAACTTCACGTGGAGTATTCCCGTGTCGGTGTGCTCGCCAAACAAGTCGTGACAGATTGCGTTCAACGAGAAGAGCACGAGGATCGCGATGAACATGTGATAAACTGTACGGAAATGGGACCATTGAAGAAGTTCCGTGAGAATGGAATCACGTTGTCGGAAGAGTTTGGACGGGAGTTGTTTGTGGTTTTCGTCCGTAGTGGCGACTCTTCTGTGGCGGGGAAAAGAGTGTGGTAAACGCCGCGCAAGTTTGATGAAGTAAACGCAACAGATGTCGTGAGGAAATGGCACAATATATATTTATTCGATTGAGTTTTCTGTGAAGTAATTTTCGTTTATATACTACTCATCAGCACCAGCGGTTTACTCATCAGCTTAATCCCAAGACGGACCCGGGTTTAAATCCGGAACAAGGCATGGATATGCACCACTGATGAGCTCTAACTCGAGCGAAGCTCGAGTACAGTGATTCCTTTGAATGAATCTTTTTGAATCTGATGAAGCACGGTACTGATGCGTAGGTACGACCAACCTTATTCAACAGCGGCATTCAAGCGCAACTTGTGTACCAATGATGATGAATAAACCTTCGTATCTGAAATCGATCATTCGGATGTTGTTCCAGAGGTCAAGGCAATTGAGGTCAAATTGGATTCCGGTTCGAACCATATATCGAGGACATTCAATCCATCTTGAATCATGCCTCACGCCGTTTATATTCAATAGTCTGGACAGCATTAACAATATCCGATTGCCACAAAACAAGTGAACGCGGATAGACCACGTGTTTATATTAAGCACCTAACCGAGAAATACACACTTGAACGGATTACTTATACGCAAATCAACTGATCACATCTGACAGATCAAATGTGTCTTTGCCGGTCGTTACTTGTTTCTGATTTGTCATGCGACTTCTAGCCAAACTATTTCTTTGCTACGTTGGGATCTTTTAACCGAGTTTAACGAATTACATATTGTTCGATAGCTGGTGAAATTCTCCCTATTTCTGAACTGGATGTCACTCAGTCCATTCCCAATACAATTCTTCCGGAAACCAAATTCTTGCTGGTTCGCGATTCTTATGGTCGGTCTGTTAGGCTCATTTGGAACTTTTTATTAGCGACGTGGTATGTATGCATGTATGTATGTAAGTATGAAAGCACAAGCCTGATTCAGGCAAGTGCCGTACATTCAGAGACTGTACGTGGGCTAAGATACTGTCAGGTTGCCCAGGCTTAGACAGATACGAGAAAGAAAATAGAAATGGTAGTGAGACTCCAGCGTGTTACAGCATGCAGCTCACTACCGTTGGCGACGTGGTGGTAATCTGTGAATAATCTGAGAGCTCATGATGTGTACTCTACACTGACACAACGCCATGTGCTCCCGGTAATCCCCAGTGTAGATGTATTAAGTACACTAGCAAAGAGCGCAGATAATGAGCTTTCGTTTGATATGCAGAATACCACTTTTCGGCACAGCGCAAGAACGCGGAAGAGCCCAAGAGTGGTACACATTCGCAAACCCGAAAGAATTCAGGTTTTGGTAAAAAATACAACAGCACTTTTCAAGCGATCACCTGTTTCGAGACAGAAAAAAGTAGAAAATGCCAGCTGCGATTGAACGATATTCAGTTCGTTAATGCCGGCCAAAATGATCCCAAGGTCTCGAAGATAACTAGTTATCACGATATCACCTAACAACTCAGACGGATTGGACAAGAGACAGGTTGAAGCGTTTGCTGTGGTTATTCCTTGTCGCGTGCGCAATAAACGCATTTTACCAACAATGAGATTTGTCAGTGAATGTGCTTAAACGTTCGAAAGTTTGACTAGAGGGATGAATTGAGAGGTGATCGAAAATTGGAAGAAAAACGCGTTGTAGCAGGTGTCCTTGAGACCTGAGTAACGAACGTAATAAATGCTAGCACACAGGAAATGCGAGTTGAACGTGACTGACCGGACTTAATTATACCCCTTTCTAGAGTATGATGTTGTGTTTGCTTCAAGCTCGTCCGAGAGAGTCGGCCTCATTCATTCACGTTCTTTCAACGCGTTCAATGGTCATGCTTACCAACGCTAACTTGCTGCAGTACCGAATGTCATATTCTGCATGAAGGCGTTCCAAATAAAGTTATATGCTCACACACCTTTGGTTAAACAAACTTCATGTTTCAGAAGTCAAACGTTCTCGAAAAATGCCATAAGCAGTCACACACGGCTTGATATGTTCTGGCGGAGGCCACCTAGGATGATTGCGAATTCGGAAAACTGTTTAGGAAAGATCAACCTACGACTTGGAATGAAAGCTCACATTTGTGACATGATTACAAGTGTCTTCTGCGCTTTGTTTGCCATCTAACCACCCACTCATTCACGTGAAGCGCACACAAACACCATCGATTCCACTGTGGCAATGAGAAAATGGAGAAAAATGTTTTTTTTGTTTTCGCAGTGAACATTGTGAATGCAAAGAAACACGTTTGCTTGATACCATGAAGACGGTTGAATGGTGCTGTGACGACTCAACGTGTTTCATTGCTTGTATCTGATGGTTGGTTTTCAGCACCTCGACATCCGGCATTCGTAGTTTCCGGCGGTTTATCAAAGCAGCATCAATTCTGTGCCTAAACGTGAGATCGATAATTGAACGCGTTTAATTGGTCGGCATTTACGGACCAATGAGAATGGACCAACAAGGAGGACAAGCTAGAATTCTAACAAAGTCCTTGAATTGATGCTTGACATACAGCAGATGAAATAAGTCCTGTCACAAACAGTTCTCGCTTAATGTGGTACGACAGTTTGTGTACCTTCCTGAGTGGTATTCTTCGTGCAACTTTAGACGCACTCATACCAGTAGGTCAATGGTTCACGGTCAGGCGATCATGGTCCTAACTAACTGCGTTGTGGGTAGTGTTTTCTACCCTTGGTAGTTAATTGGAAGTCCTATTTAAACTTGAGAAACCAAACCAAGATGGACTCGTGTAAAAGGGTGACTAAATGTTTAAAATCAATTATGCAACTTCAAAAAAACATCAAAGAACTACCACAACATTGTCTACCTAAACTAATCATTTGTTTAGTATCTCGATCAATTAGAGGTACGCAGCGTGCGCTGATCGCTGAATCGTACAAAAGTCACGAATTTGCGGGGTTACCTCAATTGCAACGAGCACATTTGCTCTAAAGGTCATTTGCTCAAGGTCAAAATTTGTGGTCAACAGAATGTTTCAATAACCTAATGAGTGCATTCGTATTTCGAGGGAGTGTAGATGCAACGAAAAAATCTAGCGAACTAGTTTAATCGGCAATAAAAAGGATGGATTTTGATGTCGTTCGAAGTCAAGTTAATTGTTTGGAAAGTTAAACCCGCGATTAAGGAAGACGACGATATTGCCAGTGCTGATGTCAATGAACCTGGTCGAGGTGGTTACGATGGTAGGGCGAATGATGAGGACAAAGCCGATGCAGATGATGCCGATTGTTCTACTGCATATGTTGTGACGCTTGGGGGTTAGGTGCGACTGTCCACTATTGTCAGTTCTGTTCAACTAAATCGTTGACTGCACTACGAACTAAAGAGTTCAAGATTAGCCGCATATCTGTTATCGACTACGCTGATGATGTAGTTGTTCTTGGAGAAGAAATGCCGAAGGGCTGCAAAACGTTTTTGAACCCCATTAGTGGCCTCGTGGAAAAATAAACGCAGACATCATTTCTTTGACTGGTACACCAACACAACGTCTAGGGCTGTCTAAGTGAATATGTTTCAACATTCAAATACATTGTTTTAAATATCTTACCTAATCGTCAGACGTAAGATGAATTGAAATTAAGGGTAGGTCATGTGTGTAATGCGTTTTTGTAGTTGAAATGCACCGTTTGGCGCAGACCAGTGATCAACCTCAAAACAAAAATGTGTTTACCAAGTAGCGATCCACCCTATACAATTTTGTGGATGCGTGAGGTGACCTTGAAATAATCTCGGGAGTCAGATATACGGGCCGGTTAGCTAACGCTGCCGTTTTTGGAGCGATGCAACGGAATATCTCTGCTCTCCATCAACACCCAACGGTGGAAAATTCATGGGTTTAGCCACACCCTCCGAAAGACAAACTCAGCACTCACGAAACTTGTTCTCGACCCTAAACTCTCCAATATGTGGTGAAGGTGTCTAGGTGCTAAAGTGAAGATCGGACTGTGAAGGAAGATGTAAACGTCCTGGGGTCAAAGGTCATCGACGGGGTTTGAAAGCGGGAAGATGACAGGATGCCAATCTGCAACCAACTTGCGTCTGATCGACGGGTGTGAGCTGACGTGGTTGGAGAGATCAAGGAATCCGGAAAATCCACCGTTGGAACCAGCGTTCTACGTTGAAGCAAACTTACATTCTGTCAACAATGGAAGACGCATCACAAGCTTGGATTCCGTAGCTTAAAAGGGAGTTCTACTGCGTGATAGAATATGATCGTGCAGTCAAACAGATTATCGATTTCAGAAAACTCACGTAGGGAAAAGAATACAAAGATTGAGCCTCCCCAATCACTTCATAAAATCCTTCGGAGTGATGCGATACTTACGTACAAGATATTACATGTTCCGAACCACATTTATTCAAATACCGCAAACACCCAACGATATTAAAAACACTCCAATCCCACCTTGACTGTCACTAATACTTTTATTCAGCCCGTGTCTCTGTTTCCTTTTGAATATGCTCCCTGAAACTATTGTTACTGCTCCCAGTGTCGAAACATGCTTTCAAAATTTGAAGTCGTATTTGTTGCAACTCAATTTGACTACACCTGTATATTAACTCACTGAGTATTTAACTCAGCTATACGTGAAATTAGATGGAAGTATCGACATTGATCATAAATTATCTCGACCTTAACTCTTGAAAAACGATGCTGTTGTGCACGAAGAAGATAGTAATGACGTTGTTGATGACAATGATGAACGTGATAATAGTAGTAGTAATAATAATAATAATAATAACAATAATAATAATAATGGTGTGCAATGGAAGATTATTATTATAACTGAGATGCTTACGCGAATACGAAAGATTATTATGTGATAATGCTTTTAATTACTGCTTGCTAAATCTTGTTCTCGCTACAGCGGCCAGAATATTACGAGGAAACTGTGCATTCGTTTAGAATTTAGAACGACTTATCAGATCACACCGCCATCAATCACTGCAATCTTGTAGTACTTTGTGCTGTGCGGCTAACACCGTGCTAAATTGATTGGCCCGGGGTAGTGAGCTGCATGCTGAAATAGGCTGGAGTCTGACTACCATTTCCTGTTCTTTATTCTTTCTCATATCTGTCTAGGCATGAGCAACCTGACAGTATCTTAGCCCACGTGCAGTCTGTGACTGTGCGGCACTTTGCTTGGATCAGCCTTGTGCTGCCATACCATACCATACCGTCATCACTTTGATTAATACAGTCCTTAGTCCAATTCCTTGGAGCATTTACACGACATCAGCTAAACACCGTAACCAAAGAGTTTGCGAATACCGGAAGTAAGTAGCTTCCGGTGCTCAAGGTTATACTGTCAAGGTCACCTGTTCTGAACCCACGAAATGCACGTTGTTGATGTTACACTAGATTGTTAGCTTGATATTGACACTTTTGAAGAGGAAGGAAGGAAACAGTGAGACGTCAGCTGTTCGACTGATGTTATCTGGTCTATCGACATGCGGTTCACCGATATAGCTTAATTGAAGTTGGGGCGGACCACCTCAGCGGTTGGGGTTCAAGAGAACAGAGTTCGTATTGGCATCTTACCCATAGTGATATGGCTCCAACTCATGGTCAGTGGTGGCCTTGCTGTAGGCATCTTCTCGGGGCGTTTGAATCATCTTCTAGGTTACTATGATGCATGTCAGTGAAAACCGCTAGGAACATGTTATGCAGTTCGAGTACACAGACACACACACATATATCATCACCATCATCATCGACGTCATATCATATTCGACATCAGCTTTCACTGAAAGATGAAGCACTACGATGACCTGATCATATGATTCTGAAATCAATTCATTTGAACGCCTCCACAACTCCACCGTAAATTTCAATCTACAGGGTATAAGTAAGCTACATTTGCCACTTCGCATGAAAAACCAAGAGTGTTGATAACTGATTGCCATGCTGATGTCGCTCTACTCGTTCACGAACCTTGTTTGTATGCATGTTCCATTCGAGGTGTAGGCACCTCTACCCCGTTTGTTTATACTTACTCTTCTATAGAATCCGTAGCTATTTAAGTCCTACCCTTCCTCATCTTTTAGGATTTCACTTTTTCATGGTTGTGGCAGTTAAGCATTCGGTACGCGCTACCGGTGTAATGCTGTCTGTGATGATGATGATGATGATGGGCTAGCAGCGCTCATAGATTGCAGACTCACTTGTCCACCATATAATCAGTACTCCACTGAAACGCAGGTACCCCGTTTCCATTTGATTCCACACGGTCCACTAAATCATCCAACGCTTTGCCCAACTGTTGCTCAAATTGTGACAACAATTTAGTTCTCGTCTCATCCACCAACTCCGTCCACGACAACTTCTTCTCCAATTTCCCGTTCAATGTCCCCGAACCATTTCGTTCTTGGATCAGAGAACAATGACCATCGTAGCTTTTGCGAACTTCCAACACATCCCCCACGCCTCCATTTCGACTTCTGACGGTGTATTCCATAGATCCCCGACGCACTTGAGCCAGCTATGACAAACGAGTCACGTTTCCACAAATTGCAATTGACGAACTATCGGTTATCGATTTATATAACGAACGAATCATGCGCGGATAACCGAAGCACGTGATTTCTAAATAAGCCAATAGCCAACACAGCGACGTTATCGAACATGTGAGATAGATTTGAGCGAATTAAACGGTCGGAAATTGTATAATTAAGGCCTGTATAACGTTGAGATCTTGTCTTCAATAAGTCAAAGGGTTAAAGGCTGAAACACTGATCATAGCACTGAGCTGACGGGTCACAGATGAGTTTTACTCATATATTAATTACATAGTTATCGTACAAGAAATCTTGTGATATTAAGCGTGTTGTTCGCCTCTTTCGATCGACGTCGACCATAGATGTACATCACAAGCGCATGTTTTAAATGACTAAACAGTCAGATTCGGAGTGATAATCACTTCCGCAGCGCTCACGGTGGTTGGCAGTTCTTGGTAGATGGAGTTATTTGCACGCCGGCGGTGTGATCTAGGTTCAGCAGCATCTGCTCTTCTCTAGCTTGGTCATGAGGCTTTACACAGTGCCTCCAATGTGAGGGGTCCAGCTTCTGGCCTGCACGAGTGGCTCCCCGAGCCGGCGGAACTGCTTCTACCAACAGGAGAAGGGGCGAGGGCGAGTGAAAACCAGGTTGCTTCGGGCAGATGGAGCTCGTTAGCCTGGGAGGGCATTTCAACCAAGGGATGATAACCCTGATTTCAAACCTCCGCTACCTTGCGGGATACCCGATCGTGTGAAAGGCTTCGGAAGAAAACCACGAGGAAACATCTGGAACAGAGTCTCGTAGACGGTTAGTTGGTGCACACCACCTCTTTCTGGCTACTCCCTGCTGCCATGCGGGTCGCACTTGGTTGTGCAAAGTCTAGAGAAGCTCACTCGAACAAACGCCGAGTTGTGCTGTGGACGCCGCTTTGTACCCAAATTCCCAAGACTCTTCATTGAAGCCGACTCATCCTCCAGGAGGAGATGATCGCACAAAAGTAAAGTAAGTTATGTGTATGTGGTACATTCAGTGTACAACGCGGAACCCGTCAAAACGAATGTCTGACTACCACCAAGGTTGGTTGAGCAAATGTCGTTTTAAGAAGCTCGACAGTTTGATCAGAGCCCCTATGGTGATCGAGTGAAACTTGAGTTTGCTTTCAAGGTCATTTACACGGTTCCATAAAACGTGTCACGAAAACTTGACTGAATAATCTTAAGGACAACTGAGGCAATAGGCAGCAAAATCTTTAGGCGAGTTCAGAAGCAATTCATCGTCATCATCATCATAGACCGCATTAAATGATTGTGTACGGGCTGGGATAATGCCAGGTCACCCATGCCTAGACAAGAGAACAATTAGGGTTCTCGACCAAAGCCTTTGGCTAAAAAGCCTGACCCACAAGGCAGCGGGTTAGGTTGAGACCATGTTCGTCTGCCTTCTATCCACTGACCTTCCTGGTATGAGTGACTCTGAAGGTGCTCGGAGAGCACCACCCAGCATAGCTCAATGGGTCATAGAGGTACACAAACCATCGCACCACGTTAAGGTCCAGTCTCCGCGCGATGGGTCTAGTATCAGCACGATGGCCAGTCTCAGAAGCAATTAGTTCGTGATCATACATTAATTTGGCCTAAATCAACTTCCACTGAACTGGAATACGTAATGAAGCGTAAAATTGATTTCCCCGTTTATTATTGACCATTCATCACATCAAATTCAATTCAATTCTAATGGTCTAAAAAGCATATAGCTTAACAAACTCTACAGAATAATATGTGAATTACGAATAACATGGGTAGCAAAACGGGATTTGTTTGCTTACTGAGCAGTTCAGGAATCAAGTAAAAATCCATATGGCAGAAACTGTTTTCAAAGCTTTTATGGTTCAAAGCTTTTATGGTGTAAAATATATAGGTTCAAAGTTTGGATTGGTCAACATGAAATTGTCCAAATTCGATTTGAATATATCCAAGTTGAGTGAATGTGCAACATAACGGGGTAGGGAGTTCCAGGTAAAGTATACACGTACAGAATAAAAATACCTTCGACAGTTTAGTCTCGAGTCGGGAATAAGTACTGTATAGTCGTGACTCCGGTTGGTTCTGGGTGGTAGTCGCGTGAATAGTTTATTTAGGGGATGGTTGGGAGTATACAGTATATTGAACATAAGAATCAAATCACCTCTAACACGGCGGTAGCGAGAGTCGAAGAGATTGAGACTTGTAATACGATCTTCGTATTGATTTTGCTTTAAACCGTGTACGAGCTCGGTATCTTATATGTTGGTGTTGATGTGAACTATTCAATTCAATTTAATTTTAATGGTCTAAAAAGTATATAGCTTTACAAAGAACCACAGAAAAGGAAATCCTGCGCGCTAACTAATTGCTTTGTTAACAAAAGGGGATTTAGACATGTCAAAGGCTTTCGACCGCGTCAATCATAGTATTTTAAACCAGAACGTTGAATTGCACGGGATAACAGGAAAACTTCTTGCTTGGGTAGAAAACTATTTACGCGACAGAAATGCCCAAGTCAGAGTTGACGGCGCCTTATCGAAATCATTTAAAATTACGAGCGGAGTGCCCCAGGGATCGGTCCTCGGACCGATTTTGTTTTTGATTTACGCAAACGACATTCCCGAGCGTGTTAAATGCAAGATTATGTTATTTGCAGACGATATAAAGCTTTGGAGAAGCATACGTACAAATGATGACTGTGAAACTTTGCAGAAGGATCTAAACACATTGCACGATTGGTCTCTGAGAAACAAACTACCATTCAACTTCCAAAAGTGCAAGTTGTTAAACATTGGAAAGACCGTGATCTACAACTACATTCTTGGGTCCCACCAACTCGTCTGGACAACTGAAGAGAAGGATTTGGGTGTTTGGACCAGTTCAAGTCTGAAGACTTCACTGCAGTGCAAAGCGGTATACAAAAAGGCGTCACAAGTATTGGCGCTATTGAAACGAATTTTCGGCAGATTCTCGAATCAGTCAGTACCCCGTATCATGAACACCTATCTGAGACCAGCGATGGAGTACGCTGTTCAGGCTTGGTCACCCTGGATTCAGAAAGACATCAATCTTCTGCAGCGTATTTACCACCGAACCACAAAGCTTGTACCCAAACTAGCTGCTAAACCATATGAAGAACTTTTGAGGAGTCTCAATCTTGTCGAATTTCAATGTCGTCGACTAAGAGGTGACCTCATACTGATGTACAACATTACGCACGTCCCTAACCATCCCTTGTCCAAACTTTTCACACGCTCGCCACCCCGTGCCAGTCGGAATCATGAACTTACAGTGCTTATTCCCAATTCAAGACTGAACTGTAGAAGATATTCGTATGCAGTACGTGTAAGCTTCACATGGAACACTCTCCCCTAATTTGATACACACTCAGCCAACCTGGATATTTTTAAAGCTAATTTGGGAAAACCCAAATTTTGATACGATTTACACTACATGAGTTTCCCTGTTCTTCTTCTTTTTATTGTATATAACTCATAACTCTATCCTATGATTATTGTTAAGCTAAATGCTTTTTAGACCATTACAACTTTGAATCACTTTGAAACAGGAGCGAATTGGCAGATCATCGCTTATAGCAGTTGTCCAAATTAGCAATGAAATTTCGTGGTGAACCAGATTATACGAAATACATTCGCATAAAACCAAAAGTTACACTTTGAAGTCAATCGTATGACGTCAGAAACGAAAAAATGTTCATCCGATATGCAAACCACACAAATTGATAGAGAACAAAGATTGTAATTACAGTCCACGATAAAAACGTCATGGTACAGATGGAAACTTGTGACTTGTTACGAAATAATCGACAATATCGATCGGTGCGCGATATTCGCTTAAACTGGTCACGTGCTTGATAGAAAAATACATTCCGAGCAAGGCCATGTGAATAAAAACATGTCACACAATGATAACTAAGGCAGAAAGAATTGGAATAAAAACTAGCAAAACTGTCAACATTTAACTGTGATATACAAGGTTATACTTGAATGTCACTGTTGCATAGGGTTCGAACAACGAACCACGATGTTCAAACACAGAATCACATAGTGATTCGTGGTCAAGCACTCAAGGCGCTTATGGATGACCAAAGTATAACATTGTTTACCATTTATCCACTGTTTCAAGGCTCACTGAACCTGATGACGGCAAACAGCCAGAAACCGGTAGTGGAGTGTCATTTCGGGGGATGTGAGCAACACATTACTTTGGTCATCCATAAGCGCCTTGAGTGCTTGACCACGAATCACTATGTGATTCTGTGTTTGAACATCGTGTTTCGTTGTACGAACCCTATGCAACATTGGCATTCAAGTATAATCTTGTTTATTTATCCACTGTTTCAAGGCTCACTGAACCTAATCTTACTGTCTCCACCTGATGACGGCAAACAGCCAGAAACCGGTAGTGGAGTGTAATTTCGGTGGATGTGAGCAACACATCACTTTAATTATGATATATTTGGTATCCGATGATTTATTTGGGGAGCCGTTTATCCTAGATATTCTAAGTAACTTGAAGAAGGAAAATGCTGAGCGAAAGATTTCAATGATTTATAGGACACCCATTTAAAAGGTTAAACCAGAAATGGCGTCTCGTATTGTATTAGATTTCAGTACTTTTCCACGTGTCGGCATTCCATGGCGAACTTTGATGTACGTTTCAAGCATCAGGTGATTTGATAAAGGAAAGATTCCACAGCTGACAGGAAGAACCTGCAACGAGATCTGGACGGCATTATTGCCTAGTCCCAAGATAACAAAATGTTGCTTAATATCGCTCACCAGCAAATTCAACATGCGATGTTTTCTCGGTCGACATGTTATTCAACCCATCTTTGGGTCTGACCTAGGGAACACAATAAAATGTCGAGTTGCTGCCAAACAAAAACTGAAAGCGACTTCAGGCACCACAAAGGAGCTCGTAGTTCGATTGATAGGGAATATCATTCAAAATATAGTCGTACCGAGATCGAACATCTCGTTCAAGTATGGGATCCTCGGTTGAAAGAGGGTATTCAGATATTAGAAACTCCACAGCGCATATCGACGAAGCTCCATACAAAACGCGCCTCAGAATTACGAAGCTGCTGAGGAGCACTAATTCCGTACAGCACTTACTCAAACAACCCATCCATGCAGACGTTTGTTACGTCTCTCTATCTCATAAAACACAAAACTGTGCTGTTCACCACTTAAACTTTATCAACAGCATAACAAGATGAACTGTCCCCAAAGCACAAATTCTGTCCGCACTCGACAATTCTGGAACAGTTTACCTACTCACGTGGTACCATATGATACCGTTGATGTTTTTAACACTAACTAGTATGTTTTGCGTTGGATAATTATCCTTCACAATATGTCATGATCATTATTCCACATCCGACCGGATGTACATTTTGTGGGTCTCGTAAAGCATAGTTTTTTATTCGTACAAGGGAAGATACTTCTCTCTATAATACCGAGAGCACACAACTGGAGTCGAACTGCCTATTGCTGGGAGTAGTGCGGAACATGAATGCGTCATACGCTTGTGACCCGAACAGCGATCGGAGACCAACGACAATAATGTGCTCCGAAATACTGTACAGTTCGATTCTGTCCATATGGTATGATGGTATGGAGGCACAAGCCTGATCCAGACAAAGTGCCGCACAGCCAGAGACTGTATGTGGGCTAAGATACTTTCAGGATGCCCAGGCCTAGACAGATATCAGGAAGAGAAAATAACAGAAGACGGTAGTGAGACTCCAGCCTGTTTCAGCATGCATTTCACTACCTCTGTCCATAACGTTCGCAGCGATACTCGCACTGGTCTCCACGTGAGCTTCGTTCGACAGAGCACCACACCATCGACAATTCCTCAGCTCCAAATCGACGTTTTAAACGATGCCTTCAACGCGAGTGGCGCAAAGATGGCTATTAACAAGCGTTTACTGACACAATCTCCAGTTTGATAACTTCTGAAGAATGCAGAATACGTCCAAATGATTTTATTTATCAAACATGGCGTCACTTGGGAGGGACGGCAGAGTGCATGTTAGGACTTTGCTTCTGATACTGTTTTGATGCCTGTTGAGCGTCCGCCAGATAGCACTTTTTTGAGGTAATGCCATTAGAATGCCTAATGACAGACCGAAGTCCGTGAGGCAGAGGAGTTGCATTCATTTCTAACATTTTCCCTTCATTTTAGCCACCGCATTCTTCGCCACACCTTTTTCTTTGTTGCACTAGTGATTGTGATATGCGAAATTATGTACGATATTATCGTTAGATGTAACTAATCTCGCTCTATACTTGTGTACGACAAACTTACTACATCTCCAATTAATCTTGCCATTATTTCGTTGTTTGTCGAACCAAAACTCGTTTCCCATGTAAATTAATGTCTTCAGACCTTTGCTACTTGTACCATATTCAAGAGTCATTGCACACGTTTAAATATCTTCTTATCTTAAATACCTTCCCTGGGGATGAAGTGACCGGACACCATTAACAAGACGAAGTATTAAATACGAGCGCTTCCAGTTTGACATTTGCAAGCCTATGCCGAACGATGTACTTGTTGCAATGCCTTCCCCGAAATATTCCGTAATAAAGTAAGAATCATTCTCCTTTATATTGTAAGGCGTGTCGGAAAACATCTTCGCAAATCCGACACTGAAACAAGCTACTTGGGGAATGTTGGTTCATTCGTGTCTCATGAAATCCATCTTCCATAGTTTTTCTGGGTTTCTATAAAACCTTGATTACTTGCAGAATTTCGTCACGTGGAACACAAAATTGTTTAGACTGGTGCAGTGTACTTCGGGCAGATGGAGCTCGTTATCCTGGGAGGGCATTTCATCTAAGGGAAGGAAAACCCTGATTTTAAACCTCCGCTGCCTTGTGTGACACCCGATCGCGGGAAAGGCTTCGGGAGAAAACCCTGAGGAAAAACCTGGAACAGAGTCTGGTAGACCACCTCTTTCTGGCAACTCCCTGTTGACTTGCAGGTCGCACTTGGTTGTGCAAAGGCTAGAGAAGCAGACTCGAACAAACGCCGAGTGGTGCTGGGGACGCCGCTTTGTACCCAAATTCCCAAGAATCTTCATTGAAGCCGACTCATCTTCCAGGAGGAGATAGTCGCACAAAAGTAAAGTGTGCAAGTGAGGGGATTTGAGCACCACAATATTTTGGTCTTGTATGTAGTTTGACACGCCGTTGATATGATTCTTCACATTTAAATTGCAGCGCCTCATTTATTAACCAATCCTCGCTTGGATTTTGGCTTCATTCTACTGGAGACGTTGCTTGATTGCCCAATGCCGAGAGCTTGGCACGACCTGGTAACAGGTCGTGGGTACCATGACCACCAATCCTAACAAAGCGAGCTGAGACCGGACCACAACGAAATGCGATAGCGTGCACGTCTTCAGAAGCCATCGAGCTAGACTGGGTGGAGTCCGGGTACCATCTACATCATCATGGAGCCAGGTCTCGAGCCAGACAAAGCGCCAAGCAACAGGAAGCAGACGTGCACAACAGAAAGCGGAATACGCAAAGGTTGCATCAACACTTGGGAAGATGGATTTCATGATACACAACGAACCAACATTCGCCAAATAGGTTGTTTCAGTGTCGGATTTGCGAAGATGTTTTCCGTCACGCCTTCCCAATTGGAAGGAGAATGATTCTTACTTTATTTCGGCGAATGCATTGCAGAAAGTCCATCTTTCGGGATAGAGTCACTCGTGTCAGAGAGGTCAGACGAACTTGACCTCAACCTACTGCCTCCTCCACCAGAGGTTGTCGCCTAGAGACCTGACAACATCCCAGCCTGCATACTACTAACACCACTATCTTAATAAAGAAAACCCCGAAACTGTTAGGAGGAGTTCGCAACGGAGGAAAAATTGTTGTTGGGTGAGTCATGTTGTACCTCGTCAACAAACCCCATGTTCGTTAAAATTCAAATTCAAATTGTCTAAATCGCCCATGACAACCGACATCCGTCGTTCCCACCATGCACCTTCCCATGATTATGATGTACCCCCACACGTTCGCCCTGTGGTTACCATATAAATACAGACCATGTCGACGGTCCAAACGCAAACACTGGGCGCTTGGACTCCCGATCAACGTCCCATCCCGGTCTTGTTCTGTTTTCCTGGCTGTTGGGTTAAGGACAACGCATAGATCGATAGAACGCAACGACAGTCTCTGCTGCAACATCGACGACACATCCATTATAACAATTTTCCTCTGTTGCCCTCCTAACAGAAACCCACAACCCACATGAACAGAGTCAATACAAAATTGACAAACAGAAAACCAGAACAATCGCACGCAATGTTATCATGTTATTTCTTTATGTAGAAAAGAACAAAGCACACACACACGCACGTAGTTCAACCAAATAACTCGGTCTGTTTTGTAAAGAAAATCGCAAACGAGCTGATTCGATCAAATTATAACCATGTTAGAGGCGGGCGGCGCACGCACACACGCAAGCAGAAAAGTCCAAATGAGCAAGCAGGGCCGACAACCTCAAGGAAACGCAAAAAATGAGAGAGAGAGAGATGAAAGAAAGTCAATTGAGCAGCGGCGAGCAGCGGTGAAGGTCATGTTGGCAGGCGCGAGGATGGTGGCAGTGGTCCAATTACGAAATCGATAATTTGGAGATTTTATCACACAGCGATGGCAGGTTCCAGAACACCAGAGCCCCATCACGACCCACGGTGGTTATGCAGGAGACGGAGGATTCGTTGCGTTTGTAAACGCGCATGTCACTGTTGAAGAATGAGGGAGGAGGGGATGAGACACACATCACACTAGCGTAATCATTGTCATCATGGTGGCCGGTCACTTCATCCCCAGTCAATTAATCTTCAGTCCCTTAATCCCCAGTTTGAAAACTTCTGACGAATGCAACCCCATCTGCCTCATGGATGTTATTCTCATTTATGCCAAGCCATGCAACGAAAAATATGTGAACTAGGGATGAAAGCAGATTATGAGGCAGACGATGATTTACGCCTCATGATTCGATGCCTACAAGAGTTGGCTTTTGTGCCGTTGAATGATGTAGTCGGCACATTTGAGATTTTAGCCAAATCTATGCCTCAAAGTGAGAGGATGAATGAACTGTTATCTTATTTTGAACATACCTTTGTTCAAGGTCGACGAAATAAAGGTAGAAGAGAAAACTTTGCACCAGCTATATTTCCACCTGAAACCTGGAATAAGTATGAAGACGCAAATAGTGGTGTTGCCCAAACGAATAATGTTGTAGAAGGGTGGCATCATGCAGTACAGTCACTCTTTTATTGCCAACATCCCACCATGTGGACATTACCTAACGGTTTGCGAAAGGATTGCCGATATCTGTTCTCCAAGCAAGTGCTGGGATTCATATCAAAACAGAAGAAGAATTATGCTGCGATATGCGCCAGGACATCTCGAGCAATTCAGCGATACTCAACTATGGAAAGATTGACGTTTTTAAAATCAATTGCATATCTCTCCTGATAAATAAATTCATCTGAACATATTCTGCATTCTTCACAAGTTATCAAACTGGGGATTAAGTGACTGAAGATTAATTGACTGGGGATGAAGTGACTTGTTGATTAAATGTCTGGGGATTAAGTGTCAGTAAACCGTCATCATCCGTCAGCATTATAGCGGTAGGAAGTACCAAGAGAGCTTGACTGTTACACAACCGTGACACGTGGAAGTGCGGGACCTAAAAAGGGAATGAACCTGAAGACAACTAGACACAGACAGGCTGCAATGAGGTACTTACAGATCGAATCAAACATACAAGGAAGCAAGCACGCAAGTTTTTTGAACGAATAGAGCGACATCAGCATGACAGCTGCCCTTGCGGCTTTCACGGTCACGCATCATAACAAGCTTTCCTCGTCACTTCACTTGACAACACACAACATTAATCAAGCACTCCAAAAAGAAGAGGTCTACAACAAGACCGCCACTGAACACGATTTTGGGTCATATCACTAAGCGTAAAAAGCCACTGTAAATTTTAATCTTTTGGACCCCGACCAAAAAGACGGATCGCACCAACCGCAGCTAGTTTAACCGCCAAAGCTGTTATCTGCTTGAGCCAAGTCAGAGTCTGGCTACCCTTACATCTACGCCATTCAGAGTTAGGAGTGGCAAACGAAACCGCGTTAGGAAAACGACGATTTCCTATTCGCATAGCCAGCCAAGCCTATGCATGAAAACTTGTTTATCGATGTCTATGTCGCTACCAAAGATTCTATTATGGATAGTTGCATTACGTATCCGATGGTTCCAAGTAACTCCAGCGATGGTGCGGAGACAATGATTGTCGAAGAACTGGGAACGTCTTATTTTTTCTGTTCCCATTATCCAGGTTTAACTCCGCCAAGGACGGTCCCAAGCCCGTCTGAGAAAGGAGGAGGGTTGGGCTTAGGGCTAGCAACCCTATCCCGTAAAACATACATTGCTACGGAAACGATGACAACAGATCCGTGGTTCGGTCATGTCTGCATGATGGATCCCAGTTCGCATACGAAGGTAGCCATGCACTGGCATCCGCAAGGTAAACGAAAAAGGGGACGGCCCAAGGAAACTTGGCGCAGAACGTTGGAACGCGAACTACATGCAAAAGGATTCACGGTGCAGACGGAAACGGAAGCAGCGACAGACCGGAACCACTGGCGTGAAGTTGTCTTCGCCTCATGTGCCACCCGGCACGGAGAGGACTGAATGAATGAATGAATTATCCAGGTTTCACATTTTTACAGTAAAACCGCGCGTACTGTAGCCTCTGCCCTTGAGCCTCAGAGACAAACCTGTTTGACGCCACAGATGAGTCAAGTTATAAACAGCTACCGTAGCTCTGGAAAGGCGAGCTCAAATCTCCTTACATAAACACACGTTACTAGTAATGCAACTACCAAATAGGTAAAACAGGCCACAATGGCAAGTTTTTCATTGTTGAGGCTTAGCGCAGTTTCGTTGGGATAATATCCTGTAGCAAACGTTGCACTTGAAAGATAGAAAGCGCTAAAATACCGGGAAAATAACATAAATGTCGGATAACCAGGTTCAGAAGCCGAGATTTGTTGAGTAGAGCATCGAGAGTAACGATTTGGAGGACGAAGAATCGAGGAAAAAGGCTCGGAAGTTAATCGGGTTTACAACAAGCGGATGGAAAATGTTGGGAGCAGCACAGAAGCGTACATGTAACCAATGAACAATACATTTGCGCAGTTCACTGAAAGCAACCAAAATCGAGGTTAAATCTTATTAAAGGTTTTGGTTTGCACTGTAACAGTTTGGATTAGAACAGCAACCGCCATACACACTTAAGGGTGGGTGAATGTCTTCATTTCAGGTGAGCAAAGAAATGCATCTTTACCGGATCGGAGACAATACTCAGGATAAGGTACGGGAGTACCAAGGAACCGTGGGTTACAACAAATAGATTTCAATTATGCGGATTTCGCGCAAAACGCAGCAAATTACCACCAAATTAGCAGGAAAATTCCACAAAAACCTTTCCAGTTCATGTATAAGAGGTATTTTCAATTCTGGTTACTCGTGAGTAGTAAAAACGTTACATATAACTAATAGAGCCCTATTTCAGGCTTGGTTTACTTTAATTTTGTGCGACTATCTCCTCCTGGAGGATGGGCCTGGAGTCTTGGGGATTTGGGTACAAATCGGCGTCCCCAGCACCACTCGGCATTCGTTCGAGTCAGCTTCTCTAGCCTTTGCACAACCAAGTGCGACCTGCAAGGCAGCAGGGAGTTGCCAGAAAGAGGTGGTGTGCACCAACTAACCGTCTACCAGACTCTGCTCCAGATTTTTCCTTAGGGTTTTCCTTCCCTTAGATGAAATGCCCTCGCAGGCTAACGAGCTTCATCTGCCTGAAGCAAACTGGTTTTCAGGCGCCTTCGCCCCTTCTCCTGTTGGTACAAGCAGTTCCGCCGGGCTTGGGGAGCCACTCATGCAGGCCAGAAGCTGGACTTGGTTGTCAGAGGCTATTAGAGACGCACGCAACGTAAGAGCATTTTATAAGCAGTGGGAGCTTATCCCCACCGCTAGCCCCGGCTATGACAACCTTTCGACTCGATAACAACAACAATTGAACATGTAACCCGTTTTTTTCAGCCTCACAGTGCAGAAAAACGGATAATCGATGGAGCAACTTAGAAGAATTAACGCCAGACGTCTAATTTGCCCGAGAAGCGCTTCAATGAGTTCATCAGAGCATAATGGAATCCCCAACGAGCCAGTATAACACAATTAGACGGACCGTTCGGGTGGTGCTGAACTAACACCAATAAGTCTCTCCTAACTGTCAAGCTTACGATCGGGTGACCCTGAAACGCAGAGCGGAACCCAGCCAAGTTTTATACAGTCTAACCCCTTCCTAGCCACAACTGAATCTAGCCTCACAAGCCGGCAACCTTGAAATACGGAAAAGACTAATCACCTTCCAAGATACCACTCCATTGTTCTGACCAACCTCTGGTCAGCAAAAGGCCGGTTGACCGAACGAGAAGAGTTCACGCAGTCAGGTCACAATCATCTGTTAACGGATTCACAATGCTTTCAACAGGCGAAACTTACATCGCGCTGCATAGAACGATGGATGAACTGCAAACCACCGCGCACAAGTGCTAGTATCCACAGGATTGACCACCGGTAGTGAGCTGTATGCAGAAACACGCTGCAGTCTCACTTCCATTTCTATTCTATTTTCTTTCTCATATCTGTCTAGGCCTGGGCAACCTGACAGTATTTCAGCCCACGTGCAGTCTCTGACTGTGCGGCACTTTGCCTGGACCAGGCTTGTGCTTTCATATCATACCATACCCCAGGTCAGAGCATCCGCGACTCAAAATCAGCTGATAAAACTGCTGTGTTTATGTTTAGAGTTCAGATCTGCTCACAATACACCTCAGTGAGTGCGTTCGTGTGTGTGTGCGATTGTGCACATGCTGGTTTGCGCGAGTAAAAACTCACCAGACCAAAAATCGATAATGAATTGGAACAAAACCATGCGCTATCAGATAACAAGGGCCTTGAAATGTTGAGTACAAAACCCGAGCACATTCAACAGTTGCACGTAAACCTGCCACGGAGTTTCCTGCACCTGATCAACGTCTTTCCACAAATTCATAGTACGTCCCAGAAAGAAACATTCGATATGTGATATTTTGCGAACAAGCACGGTATCGACTAATACTTCCGCAAGTCCCGCTGCTTTATTGATGCTATCAGAGCTCATAGAATACAGTGATACTGGTGGTGAAGACCCATGGGGGAACGGTCCGGATTTTCCTTGAGCTTTTCGTGATCAGGCAGTGGCGCTCCAAAAATCTGCTCCTTCTCTCAACGCAAACGGATATATCAAAAGCGACTTGGTTTTAAAGTAACAGCCGTATTGCCTTGTCTCATCAGCACACCGATACGGACCAGCCGACACATGGTTATGACACGTATGTATGACTTCGCAAGCTTAATCCAGACACACATTGCTGCACAAGGGCAGTAAGACTCCAGAGTATGTCCGCATGCAGCTCACTACCGACGGCGAAGCAATTCAGCACGGTGTTCGCTGCACAGTATACAAGTAGTGCGCTATTGAACAGTATCTGTCTAGGCCTGGGCAACCTGACAGCCCACGTGCAGTCTGCGACTGTGCGGCACTTTGCCTGGACCAGGCTTGTGCTTTCATACCATACCATACAGCACTTCCAAATCATCCTCGGTAGTTCTACAGTGTTTAACAACCTATTGGATATCCATGCAGCGGAGCTAACACAGAAGTGAATATCAACTATCCACCTCACAGACGAAAACCTCAAATCGGTAGAGAAACGGAGAGTAGGGTTGGGGTCACCACGATAATGCACAACCTAAAAAGCTACTGAACCCGGAGGAGGTCAGGCACAGACACACACTGGGTTGAGGTGCCTACACCTCGAATTAAAGAAGCATCTAATGAAGTCGTTTCAGCGAGTCGAGCGTTCACTGTCATACAAGGTTAATCAAACATTCCAAGAAAATGTCTCTAACAAGACCGCCACTTAACAAGCTTTTAGGCATGATCACTAAGAGTAAGAAGCCGGCAAACTGGGAGTTGGGTCCCACCAACCACAGCTAGTTTGACAGTCAAAGCCTTCATCTGCGTGAGACAAGTCAGACTGCTATTCCCAGTCAGGAGTGGCGAACAAAACCACGTTAGGCCAACGATGATTTCCCTGTTCGCACTACGAGGCCTAACCACCAAAGTCTATGCACGTTAACTTGATGGGAAGATTGTAGACGGGAAAGTTGCGTTCGGTATACCATGGCACCACCGAACTCCATCGATGGTGTGAAGGCAAGCATCTTAGCTCTTCCCTTTCCCAGAATCCAGGTTTATCAACCGTACTGGAAGACTACAGCAACGGTTGCGTGAGCTTCAAAGGCAAACCACTTTGACGAGAAAGATGAACTGAGCTACGAAACGTTGTAGTTGCTTTGGAAATGCGGGCTGAAATCTCGCTATTCAAACCCAAGCGTTACCAAGAAGAAAACAATCGGAGTAGGAAAAACAGCCTACAGTTACAAGTTACCCATTGTCGAGAATTAACGCAGTGCAATCGTGCAGTACTTTTGTGCGGTGCGGCCAACATCGTGATAAATTGATTGGCCACCGGTAGTGTGCTGCATGCTGAACACGCTGCAGTCTCACTACCATTTCCAGTTCTTTTTTCTTCCTCATTTCTGTC
>JACCGJ010000985.1:22843-65164 GCA_013407085.1 Atriophallophorus winterbourni
ACAATTCGAAAAGCTTTTCTATCACGACTTATCTGAATGCCAGGTGTCGGTATGTTTGCATCACATGCCCCCATCATAGCGTCACTCACAAAATTGAACAAAAGTGGAGAAATGGTGGTATGAAAGTACAGGCAAAGTGCCGCACAGTCACATTCTGCACGTGGTCTACGATACTGTCAGGTTGCCCAGGCCTGGACAGATATGACAAATCATCATCATCATCATCTTAAGGCCCAAAGCGCCAAGTAATATGAAGCAAACGCGTGAAAAATGGAACACAGGCAAGCACATCATTAACCGTTGGAAAGTTGGTTGACTGTTTTACTCAAAAGGGTAACTTTATTATTAGAAACGCAAGCTGAAATAAGACTGTGACACTGCATTTCATAGCAACGGTATCTAAGGATGTGGCAATAAGCTGTTCGGAGTACATTATACAGCATTGACGGTAGTCTGATTTACAGAGATCGACAATTGTATTCAAAACGGCGTTTGTTCAAATGATGGAATTTCAGCACATACATTTGACATTGTGGTGCCACAAAGAACTGCAACACCGAGTGGTGCTGAGGACGCCGCTTTGTACTCAAATTCCCAAGAATCTTCATTGAAGCCGACTCATCCTCCAGGAGGAGATAGTCGCACAACAGGAAAAAGTAACCGAAGTTCGGGAATAGTGTATAAACCGATAAACTGGGCGATTTTGCTGAAGCAGGAAGATTTACGGTCGCATTCATACCTTCACTAGCTTGATCTGGAATTATCGGAGACGGAACGTAGTGATCCGGCCAAGCATTTTCGAACACGAGAATAACCGTAACCATTTAGCGCGCACGATAGACGGCGAAATTCACATACAAGTCTGGGAGTGCGGCGTTTATCGATTTCTTATTAATGGATGGTCGATTTCGACCGAAGGAGGCCAACAACATTAATGGATGAAAACGTAAACTATGTGTCAGAGAAAACAGCACACCGACTGATATAAAACAAGGTTACCTAGATTTAGACAGAAATTTGTATCATGTATGGTGGATAGGACGACACATCATCATCATCATCCCATCATAATCATTATCACCACCATCATCATCATCCCTAACATCATCATCATCACCATCATCATCATTATCATCAAAATCATCATCATCCCCTTCATCATCAACATCATCCCCATCATCACCATTATTATCATCAGCATCAGCATCCCCATCATTATCATCATCATCCCCAACATCATCATCATTATCATCCCCATCATTATCAACATCATCATTATCATCAGCATCCCCATCATCATCAACATGCCCATCATCATCAACAGCATCCCCATCATCATCACGATCATCATCATCAACATCATCCCCAATATCATCATCATTATCATCATGATCATCAACATCATCCCCAACATCATCACGATCATCATCATCATCCCCATCATCATCATTATCATCATCAACATGCCCATCATCATCATCAACATCATCCCCAACATCATCATTATCATCATCATCAACATCATCCCCATCATCATCAACATCATCCCCATCATCATCACGATCATCATCATCAACATCATCCCCAACATCATCATTATCACACAAACCATCATCATTATTATCACCTCTCATCAATCATCCCCCATCTCCATTATCATCTCATCATCCCTATATCACCAACAACACCTCATCATCCCATCCCCCCCATCACATTATCATCAGCATCTCATTATTACATCATCATCATCATCATCCCCATCATCCGCCAATCATCATCACCATCAGCATGAAAACGGTTCTGGGACAGTGTACAATCGCCAAGTGTGCGAGACACACAAGAATGGAGAGAGTGGCGGCCAACTTACTTGATACAATTCTGATGCAATGTGGATAATTGACCTCCAGCTTCGGTGGTTGCCATCCGATCGATATCTTGGAATTTTCGCATCGCGGTCAATTTGTTGGTGGTTTTGTTCTCCGATTCGACATCGAGCTGAACACACAAAAACGAATCACACAGGCACACTGAGACTGCGTTAAAAACTGCTACGAAACGTGGGGAGCAATATATAATCGTCAATACGGCATTGAGATTGTGAGATCCTGGTTTAAATGAGAGCAGGTCACCCGTTATGATTAGGACAGAGATGTTGAGCACAGGAACAGAGAGAGAGTTTCGGTTAGAGTATAGATAGACTATTTTGATTTTATCTAAACTCTCTATTTCTCATATCTATCTAGGCCTGGGCAACCTGCCCGCGTACAGTCAATGACTGCGCGACACATTGCTTGGATCAGGTTTGTGCTTTCATACCAAACAAAAACTATCAATCGCTGTGACTTTTCAAGACGAGGAGTCTTCAGTCACTGTCGGAATCAAGTGCTAAAAAGTCCTTTTCAAAACAATACTAAGGACGTTCAAGACGGATGCATTTGCACGTAGCCGCGCCTTGCGATGCGTATATCGATCGGATTCATATGTTTTGTGTATCATCCTCATCATCAAAGACAGTATTACACCCGTAGGAAGTACCGAGTGCTAAACGGCCAAGCAACCATGAAAAAATTCAAAAAAAGATGGGGAAGAGTAGATTCTATAGAAGACTAAGCACAAACCAACTGGAGATGAGGCGTCTACATCTCGAAGAGGAGCATGCATCCAATCAAGTTTCGTGAACGAATAGAGCGACATCAGCATAGCAGCATCCTTGCAGTTTTCACTGTCATGCATCATAACAAGCCTTTCTCGTCACTCCACATGACAAGGTTAAGCAAACATTCCAGGAAGATGCTTAGTGTAAGACCGCCATTGAACACGGTTTCTGGACATATCCTGAAGCGTAACTAGCCATTGCGATATCTGATCGCGGGGACCCCAGTCCGAAGACGGTCTGTGCATCAATAACTCCAGAAAAAAAAATTCGCATGGCTCGTGAAAACCACAGGAAAGAACGGACCCCCAGAAAGTATGGACTAAAATTTCAATCCATCAATCTACTGCGCCGCATCATGTACTTGCACTAACACCAGGGTTCCAAGGCTGTGTGTGGTCGGGTATGAACGATCCATGAGCACACGAATAAAACACACAGCCACGCTTCAAATTCGAAACTTTACTTACAGTTGGAAAAGGCCCGACCTCTGCAGTTCGAGGCTTCGACATTGCTGATAGCATTAACGGGTCCATTTCGATGGTGACCAGTGTCAATGGGAGTAATGCAACCCTCATGAATGCGAGCTAGACATAAATCCCACCAAAACTTAATCACTGGGTTCAATTCCAGGTCAAGAGCGCGAGATTTACGCACCCGGGAGCAGCTCTACAGTCAAGATACAAGATTCATTTGTGGAGTCGACGGCATAACGGACATCTTCAGTGAGCAGATTTAGCATTTCCATAGACCTTTTAGACCAAATGTGTGCATGGGTTCGATACGCCAAGAGACGAGGGACGAAATCACAAAACATAGATACAGGCAATACCGCACGTAGGATAAGACATTGTCAGGTTGTACAGGCCTAGACAGATGAAGGAAATAAAAACGGCAATGAATGAAAGGATAATGTGCCTTGGGACACCACATCGCGTCAGTGTCCTCTGCCTGACAAATAAGGAGTCGGTGTGACAGAAGAAACTGCACGCCCATCGTAACAGGTCGACGCTAGCAGAGCGGTATGAATCTACAGGCAAATAAAGCTGAGGTGAGTAAATATGTAGTGTATGTATGAAAGCACAAGCCTGATCCAGGCAAAGTGCCGCACAGTCATAGACTTCACGTGGGCTAAGATACTGTCAGGTTGCCCAGGCCTAGACAGACAAGCAAGCAATTTGGTGTAGAAGCATAGTTGCTTGTGTGGGTGGATCCACGGGTGTATTAGCGGGCTTCATTGAGGTTTCGAGTTATTTCGAGACACTAGCATGAAGTTTTTTTGGAATAGCATACCAGTGATGTCCTCAGCACCAATTGGCGCTAGCTCAGGTGCACCTCTCTAGCCATTGCACATTCAAATACAACGTAAAAGACAGCAGCGCGTGCGCCAGCTATCTACCCACGGGATTTCGTTCAGGTTTTTGCATCGGGGTTTTCTCGGAGGCTTTTCATGCTATTGAGTGACACACAAGGCAGCGGAGGTTAGGACAACCAAATCCAGCTTCTGGCCTGCACGAGTGGCTCCCCGAGCCCGGCGGAACTGCTTCTACTAACAGGAAAAGTGGCGATGGCGAGTGACTGGCGCCTGAAAACCAGTTTGCTTCGGGCAGAGGGAGCTCGTTAGCCTGGGAGGGCATTTCATCGAGAGGAAGGAAAACCCCGATTTTATAGGAATCAGGGTTTTCTTTCCCATATATGGACTGTCAATCGCTCACAGAGCAAAAGTGGAACGAACATTCAAGTTTAGAGGCCTCCCCGCCATGGATCGGAACGGGTAGAACAAACATACTACCCCCCTCCACTAGCAAGCCTGGCATGCACAGAACGCACCAGAACCGGATCATGTGTGCCAAAAACTTCAAAACAACACATGAACGGATCGATATAAGCGCATAATCTCGCACACACACACACACCTTAAAGTGCATTAGTGTGAATGCTGAATGATCAAAAAAAACCTACGACGGCAGATAAAAGACCGCATTCCAGGCCGTAAATTTTTAGCAAGCTGATCGATACACGATTGCGGTGGAATTACCAGAAAAAAGTGTCGCGCTTTTGCGTGTGTGGATATCATTCGAGCTGCCGCAAACACAATTCCTCACAGATTACATGCGTGTATGAAAGCACAAGCCTGATCCAGGTAAGGTGCCGTACAGCTAGAGACTGCACGTTGGCTAAGATACTGTCAGGTTGCCCAGGCCTAGACAGATATGAGGGGGGAAATAGAAATAGAAATGGTAGTGAGACTCCAGCGTGTGTCAGCATGCAGCTCACTAGCTCTGGCCAATCAATTTAGCACAGTGTTAGCATCACAGCACGAAGTACTGCACGGTTGCACATCCGTGCACAGCGTAGATAGACTATGACCTCAAGGAAAGAGAAAATTTACATACAGAATCCAAGCGAGATTGTCGGTAAAGATGGCACCGTTATGCTTGACATGGTTCGCTGTAGTAAGGTCTGTTTTACTTTACGAGACAATCTCCTCCTGGAGGATGAGTCGGCTTCATTGAAGATTCTTGGGAATTTGGGTACAAAGCGGCGTCTCCAGCACCACTCGGCGTTTGTTCGAGTCAGCTTCTCTAGCCTTGGCACAACCAAGTGAGACCTGCAAGACAGCAGGGAGTTGCCAGAAAGAGGTGGTGTGCACCAGATTTTTCCTCAGGATTTTCTCTCGAAGCCTTTCCCACGATCGGGTATCCCGCAAGGCGGCGAAGGTTCAGAATCAGGGTTTTCCTTCCCCTAGATGAAATGCCTTCCCAGGCTAACGAGCTCCATCTGCCCGAAGCAGGCGCCAGTCACTCGCCCTCGCCCCTTCTCCTGTTTGTATAAGCAGTTCTACCGGACTCGAGGAGCAACTCACGCAGGCCAGAAGCTGGACTTGGTTGTCAAAGGCTATTTGAGACGCGCGCCATATGGGAGCATTTTATAAACAGTGTGAGCTTATTTCCACTGCCACCCCGGCTATGACAACCTTTGGAATCAATCGTCGTCAGTTTTCGCAGCCTGGTGGACGGCCGGATGAAAACAATAGCGCATGACGATCATGTACCCGGTCAACATGCCTGTTTTTGTCATGGTTTATGTCAAAAGCAAAAAAACTTACTACTGGATATTTCAAGTACAGCGGAGGTTTGGAAGATGGTCTGCTGTCAGAGGTTGATAAGCTCCAGCTACTTGAGGTCACTGCCATTTCTAATTCTCTCACATATCTCTCTAGGTCTGGGCAAGATGACCGTATCTTAGCTCACGTGCAGTCTATGACTATGTGGCAATTTGCTAGAATGAGTATTGTGATTTATTGCATACATCCTCCCCGAAGCAAGCTGGAGTTAGGCCTTCAAATATTCTCGTTTGGGTAAAAGCAGTTCCACCGAGCAAGCCTGGAGCTAAACTTGATTGCCAGAGGATATATGAGACGGACGCTACATTGGAGTGTTGTTCAGATGCTGGGGGTACAAAATGACAATCAGTCTTCGGGAATAACAACCTTGGAAACACAAAGCGGGCTAAGGTATAGTTTCCAAACACACAAGACTGTATGACGATTTAAACATAGACATAGACTTAGATAGATAGATAGATAGATAGATAGATAGATAGATAGATAGATAGATAGATAGATAGATAGATAGATAGATCTAAAAAACACCGAATCAACGAAGCCGGCCTATCACGCAACCAGGTCTGTTGACAACGAAAAATGAACCAAGAAAAAACTTACCCGATGCACAAACTCAATACCCGAGTCATTGGTGAAGCGGAACACCATCGGACAACAATCATGCCCAGCCGCGACGAAGGTGGAAGGTGCGACCCACAGGCAAGTGGTGAACGGAAGGAATTCACTACGTAAACACCACACACAAGCCGGTCCATTGCGGACACCTGATGAGCCAGAGGCCGCGACGTCGGCAACGAACACGAGAGAGTTTTGTTTGGTCCATGCTAAACGGTTACCGTCCAAGGAGAACGCGACTGCAAGCACCCATCCTCCTGAATGAAGTACACGTGTGTGACGGAGAGAAAGAGAGAGCGCGGTAAAACAAGCATGATAATTAGCTGATTTGAATCATTTTTGGTTTCGCAATCAGTTTGAAGAACAGATACAAATAATCAGCTGTTTCTGTATTATCATCAGCAAGGTAAAAATGAAACTGCGCTAAGCTTCAACAATGAGGAAGTTGCGGTTGTGGAGTGTTTTACAAATTTGGATAGTTGCATTAAGAGTACAGCGGGTTTACATAAGACTTGAGCTCGCCTTTCCATATCTATGGTCGCTTTTCGTAACTTGGGTCATCTGTTACACTAAAATGGCTTGTCTCTAAAGCTCAAGGGCAGTTTTGTTGCATGCATGTGAAACCTGGATACTTAGAGAGGAAGAAATAAGACGTCTACAGGTCTCCGACGTAGATATCGAAAAACAAGTTGACATGTACAGATTTCGCTGGTTAAGCCACGTATTGCGAATGGGAAATCATCGTTTTCCTAACGCGGTTTTGTTTGTCACTCCTAACTCGGAATGACGTCGTTATAAGACTGGCCAGACTCTGACTTGGCTCAAGCAGATGAAGGCTTTGATTTTTAAACTAGCCGTGGATGGTGCGATCCATCTCCCAGGTTGGGGTCCAAAAGATAAGAATTCGCAGTGGCTTGTTACCCTTGGTGACCTGGCTGATAATCGTGTTCAGTGGCGCTCTTGCTTGGAGTGTTTGATTAATCTTGAGTGTTGTCAAGTGAAATGTTGAGGAAAGCTTGCTTTGAAGCGTGACAGTGAAAGCCACAAGCAAACTGAAGTCGCTCCAGTTGTTCACAACAGATGTTTGAATGCCTATTTGCTTAGAGGTGTCGGCACCTCATCCCCGGTGCACGAATGCGCAATCGTGCAGCATTTTTTGTGCTGTGCGGCTAACATCGTGCTAAATTGATTAGCCATCGGTAGTCAGCTGCATGCTAAAACACGCTGAAGTCTCACTACCATTTCTATTTCCTCCCTCATATCTGTCTAGGCCTGGGCAACCTGACAGTATCTTAGCCCATGTGCAGTCTCTGACTGTGCGGCACTGTGCCTGGATCAGGCTTGTACTTTCATAGCATACCATACCCAGTGTAACTGTGCCTAATCTTCTACAAGTTTGGTAACTTTAATATCCCACCGTCCCCCATTGTTTCAGCATTTTAACGTGTGTGATGGTTGTATGACAGGAAAACACCCGGTACCTGATAAAGATTTATTACTATCCATGATGAGAATGAATGAAAGTGCCAGTCGTTAATTTTAGAGCTTTCGGGGAAACTGAATTTTTGGTGGTTGTTTGAATCAATTGAACTTGTGAGGGTCAAGAAGGTTGATGAGCAAGCCTAGGACTAGCAACGGCTGTTGTGGACCAATAAACCGATCGCCACACACGTTAGCGAACGAATTCGACCATCTTTCAGACAGAAACCACACGGAATATGCCACGCTGAGCTTGATTGCATAGAATAAACACCACGGTTTCATGGACCCGATTTAAAAAAATATTGGCGACCGTACGCTAGTTCCATTCATAGTGGCAGAGGCGGTGGTTTATCGAGTCTAATCTTCTTCTACTGGCGAACCTATGATTAGCGATCCGCAATCGATGGTAGTAGGATTTCATATAAAAAAATAAGAGCGTTTGCAATCGAACGGAACGCAATACCATCACAAGTTGTCTATCGGAGGCATGATGCATCCAAGTAAACTAAGTTGAACACCAGTTTATGCTCAGGTATATGAAAGCACAAGCCTGATCCAGGCAAAGTGCCGCACAGTCAGAAACTGCATGTGGGCTGAGATCCTGTCACGTTGCCCAGGCCTAGACGGATATGACAAAAGAAATAGAAAGGAAAAAGAAATGGTAGTGAGACTCCAGCGCGTTTCAGTATGCAGCTCACTACCGTTGGCCAATCAATTTAGCACGATGTTAGCCACACAGCATAGAAATACTGCATGGTTGCACATCCGTGCATAATAATATGCGCAGAAGCGGCCAACCATGTGATTCGTGTGTCTGAGTAACCTTGGGGACAATCTAGTAGGGTGAGATGGGAAGAGGCTTGCGAGTGAATGTTATGTATGGACATAACGGACTAATCTCACTCTACTCGTTCACACTAATTGATCGCTGTTAGTGTGTGTCAGGAGTGGATGAACTGAAATCGAGTAAGTATGCGTTTGTTGAGTTCACCCTCACTTCCTCGTTTGTCGTTCTCTTGTAATTATACGGCAAAGGAGCATCGATACGAGTTGACCACGTAATGCTGTCTTTGACGGTTGATAGTAAACATTGAGTATAATGCATGTATGTAAGTATGTATGTATGAAGCCAAGAGGCTGATCCAGGCAAAGTACCGCGCAATCAGACTGTCGTGTTGTTTTGACATTCCTTTTATTGTGTACACACGCTTATTTTATCGTATTACACATCTAACCTTTTTCCTTTTGTTATAGCTCATACTCGTGTTCTCTAGTTGATTAAAGCCTTACAATCAGGCGTTGTCTTCTAACCGTGTGGCTGCTCATTCATTCTGTTTTACAACACAGACACGGCACATGGGCCAAGATAATGTCAACTTGCCCAGGTCTAGACAGATATAAGAAGTTAAAGTTAAAACTTAAAGTGGTAGGAAGACTACGGCATATTTCCGCATGCAGCTTGATGACGGTGGCAAATGAACGTAGGCAGCAAGTTACCTGTGCGAACAATGAATTTCATAGACAAATACGACCATGCTTAGATCAACAGCTACTTATCACGTTAAGCGAAATACTGCAAGAAAATCATAAAATTTTAATAACGAAAGTTAGACAATTCTACCTGCAGTTACATAATTCGCAATACGTCTTAATGATCCCCAGACGCATCAATAATGAAAAGCTATGGTTCCTTCGTTGGACCCGTTATAGTTAAACTGTCTTGAGTTTAGATTGACACAGCAGCAGGTTAGACCGAACGCAGCGATCTCGTGAAAGCTCAAAATATTTTGTTGCTAACGATAAAAATAAATGATTTTTTAGAATATGCGGATATGCTTGAGGCTGGCTTGCCGAAATACCTCCACGTGGTGCCAGCTGGGTGGGCTCGGTTCTCCGAGCTCAGCGAAAGGTTCGGCGGTGGTGTCTGAGGGTGTGGTGGGTTTTCGCTGGCAAGCGTTCTCCCTATAAAAAGCCACAAAAATCCAATGATGACATCACGACGCGGCGGATGTGACTCGCCGCTCCAAAAGTCACTGCCCCTTGTCCTATCCAAGGACATTGTATGGTGCACAGGCAAAAACTGAAGTCACCAACCTATCAACGGGGTTATCGGGCTCCGAACTGGAAATTCCCAGAAAAGGGCGTATGAACCGCTTCGTCGGTCACCGGCCACCGATAGGTGCGAACCTCTCTCGCTCCACTGCCTTGTGGGTAAAGGCTCGGGGTGGGACCCCCTAAACGAAATCTCCCCTACTTCGGTGTAGCCAACCGGGTAGTATCATGCCTAGGTTCAACGATGCCGATGGCAACGCTTTGTACCCCCTTTCTCGCTTTGTACATCTCATTGTTTATGTTAAACGGCACTATATCTGTATCAGATTGTGCAAATATAATATAATAATAATACACCCCAACCCACCACAATCAAAGCAACGTAAGACACAATTTACAAATATCCGATCGATGCGATAATAAACGCTCACCCTCCTGCTCGTAGTGATCAAACAACAACTTCCCAAACGTTGATGTGTCACCCCACGCAGTCTGCGTTACTGCAGGGGCCTGGGAGGCGGCATAAACCCGCGTATGAAAATCGGAAGATCCACAAGCGAGAACCGTATTGTTTGGATGCCAATCCAAGCAGGTTACCGTGGACTTGAACTGCTTTTTAATTCGCTTCCCAGCCCAAAAATTGACTTCCGAATCGAACGAGCACACGGTGAGCGCTTTGCATGAACTGCCGGCAGCGAACATATCCTCGTGCGGAGACCATTTGACACAGACTGCTGCCAGATTCAGCTAAGGAAGAGTGGATGAGAAACTCCTAGCACACTCTTACCGCTAATGAAACGAAAGCTGGTACCCAATGTCCGTCAGCGTCCCGCGTCCACACAAAGGCCAAACGATCGACGGAACATGAAACAATTTGGTCCGTCTTTGGGGCCCAGTCCACTTCTGTGATGGATGTGCTGTGCCGTTTTAACGTATCAATCAACTGGAATTTTTGCCCAGATGAACTTGGAACTTTAAGGATGTAAAGTTCGCTGGTGTAAAGAGAAACGGCTATTTGAGTTCCGTCTCCGTTGAACGCATGACTGACAATTTCGGTATTCGCTAAGTTGTGAACAGTTGTCATTGAGAGAAAATAGAATCTGCGGATGTGTAAGCAATCAGCATTTAAAATGCACACGAAAAATAAAAAGCTAATGATTGAGCAGCAATACAAAGAAAAAGCAAACATGTTTCCGGAAGACAAGTGATTAAAGCACTTGCTAGAAAAGAATTCACATAAGTGTAGCTTCAATTGGCATTCGTTTCACCGCATAAAACAAGTTAAACAAGCATCATCCTCAAGAAAACTCCATAAATTTAATGAATCATGGTGGCTTAGACGCCACTGAACAAATAAAACGAGAAAAAATATCAACAAAAAGTGAGCACCTAAACAGCTTACACAAGTGAGCGAGTGATTGATATGCTAAACATTATTTACACCACCAAGACAATGGTGTTCAGAGCAGAAAGTCGAGGGGGTATCTTAGTCTACAAGCAGTTTATGATTGTGCAGTCGACTGGGACGAATATTCCATGAAGCAATTCAGCTGGTTCACTACAGTGAGTTGATGGCCTCATAAGAGGCAGGCGTTAAAACACACACGGAATCCATGAAACGATTTGAGGCTGCTCGCCTTGATGCCGCACAACCTGTCTTTATTAAGATACGTTTTCATCAGTACATGAGGTGATTCTCTACGTGAACTAAGAATGTCAGAATCTATGTCAAAGAGTTGAATAGGGAATGCGTTATTAGACCGATAGTTGAAAAGTTGTGCGGAATTTTCGCTGTAATCAACAATTGATAAATTTATCCTCCATCACTACAAGTTGTTCGCATCAATATTTAATCGGAGAACTTGCGAACTCGAGAGCAACAAACTGACTTCCATCCTAGCCGAGGATGTGCCGACCACATTTTTTTTAACTTGGAAAGACCCTAGGTTAACACTGCTCTTATCAGCGGCTGACACGAATGTGCAATCATGCGCTACTTCAGTATAATACACGTAGCACCGTGCTAAATTGATTTGCCACCGGTAATAAATCTCACTACCATCTATCCTTGTGTCTCGACATGACAAACCTGACAGTGTCTCAGCCTGTGATGATTCATTAAATCATCTTTGCGTCGTATACCTATCTCATGCCACCCCTTTTCCATTACGGTTACTTCACTCGTGTTCTGTAAGACCAATGCCTCTCGAGAGGGAATTTCTCTTTCAATCTGTAAACGTTTGCGTCTATGTCACATGACACAGCCCAGGTGCATATGATGGATCTAGTAGCTTTTTTAGTCCCTCCCTTTCCCGTCTAGTTAGAATTTTATCCTGTCGTGGTTGTATGGTAATAACGAATTCGGCACTTTCTATTGAAGTAATGCTAACAAATATGATGATAATGAAGACTTTGCATGACTCCAGACTAATTATTGCACAGAGGTTTTTGCCGAAACGTTGCATGCACTTTATGCTTACACCTCCGTGTGCGTTAAGGCTTACAACTTTTAACCTAAATATCTTACCACAAGTAGCGTCTAACAAGGATGCTCAATTTCTCATTTTATTCTGTAACTGATTCTATTAAACTTACAGTCAACATTTTGCAAGATGAAAAACTTCTCAATTTAGATTTTGTTAATGATACAGTATTGCTTTACGGCCTTACTTTCGTTCGGCTAGCTCCATGGGCGGATTAACCGTTTTCATTAAAGCCTCAAATCACACTAGTCCACGTACGTCAATCGGGGGCTATATCGCTTACTTTACTGTTGTGCGACTATCTCTCCCTGGAGGATGAATCGGCTCCAATGAAGATTCTTGGGGATTTGGGTAAAAAGCGGCGTCCACAGCACCACTCAGCGTCTGTTCGAGTCAGCTTCTCTAGCCTTGCGACTTGCAAGGAAGCAGGGAGTAGCCAGAAAGAGGTGGTGTGCACCAACTAACCGTCTGCGAGACTGCTTCAGATTTTTCCTCGGGGTTTTCTCGCGAAGCCTTTCCCACGATTGGGTATTCCGCAAGGCAGCGGAGGTTTAAAATCGGGGGGCGGTGAAATACCGTTTTGTCCTTTCCATTTTGCATTAGTATGTTATAAGCTTTCCGGATTTGACAGGTTTATTTGATGAAAAAGCCTGTCTTCACGACAGAGTAGGCTGCAGCGATTTCTGAGACGTTCATAGACCTCCCAATTTGCACTTGTATGGCAAAATTTGAACGTATAGCAAGATAGGCTCTTTGTGTGATGATCTTTCGTGTTCTGTTGCTAGAGGCGACGAAGACCGATTGACACAGATGGCTTTCCATGCTGAAGCTTGTTCATGTAAGATGTGCCACTGTCCTCAGGAAATCGAAAGTGTTGGCGACCACAAGGTTGCGAAAAAGTTTCTAATTGGTTATGCGGTGGGTCGAAGGTTTAGTACAGTTTGACTGATAGGCATAACAGACGTAGGAAAATGATAGAACGATATAATCACTGCGACCTAAAGGCGGTTCAATGCATAACTTATCAAGCATGAGTTCTTCATTCGTGAGTATTAAATCCAGGATGGGTGGATTATTATTTCCACGGAATCTAGTCGCTTCATGAATATGATTGTATAGTGGATGCGTAATTATTATATCAGAAACTTGTGCAGGAAAGTAGTGTTGTGTGTAACCTAGTGTCACTCCGGGGCAATCAAAGTAACCCATAAACAAAACATGAGAAAATCGTTTAGATAGTATAGAGCGTAAAGAATTAGGAAGAATACCATGTCACAACATTACTAGGGGAACGGTAAATTTCGGCTATTAGCACAACATCGGTGTTTCTCAGTTTGAAAGTACGCCAGCAAACATCCACAGGAGAAAGTTCTGGATCGCCAATCAGTGCGCAATTTACAGACTCATGGTAATAGAGGAAGACACACCCATCTGGATGAACGACGACGTCGGAGGAGTGGCATATTCGACATTGCGATCTCGGAATCAAGAATATCAGGGAATAGCCTTGTTTCGGTAACTGCAAAAAGGTCCTATTTATGCCGATTGTCGTGATGCTGATTCGGCAAATTTACTGATCAAGCCTTGAGCATTAGTGTAAAAACAAGAAAGTTTCTTGTGGTTTAGACTGCTATTTGTGTTTTTTAATCGGTTCTTTAAGGAGCCGACCCTGTAAAGATCCGCTGTTGCGTGCTTTTTCCTACATGTGAACTAGACTGGGGTGGCAGGGAGAATGTCAGTTGTGTCGAGTCTTTTTTCACAAGAGCTGGAGCATCAGCAGAGTCGGTATGGTCGATTGAATGAACTACAAAGGGCTGTTGAGCTTCATCGAGAAGTACTGAACCATTGTCACGGAGTTTATCCAAAGAGCGAATACCAATCTCATATGGCACACTTCGTCGGTTTAGATATCAAGTGTAAAAAGCAGTGGGAACCATGTTTTAATATTGCAATGTAACTTTGACAATACGGGGGCCAGTTCCATGATACTTCGGTGATTGTGGTAAGCATCTCAATGAAACAGTGTCCGATAGACTGATTTGTTATTGAGTGAAAAGCCACTGCTCGCAGTCGTGGATGCAGTTTTTAATGTCATCTAAATCTGCAAGCTCAGGGATACCGTGAATAAAGAGGCTGTGTTTGTCGTTTTCTAACTTCCAATCGTGATTTGGGCTTTTTCTTCGCTTGACGTTCTGACCAAGATCGGTCGGGAAATATGCGAATGGATGATACAGCGATATTCAGTAGGTGGGCTAATAGTAATACAGATTCAGTGGCCTCAAGTGACTGCAAGGTGACCCGTAAGTCTTGGTTCAACAACATGAGGGGAGTTAGGAGACCACGAAAGGCGCGTCATACTCAAGGGATTTGCACTGACATTGATGAGTTAACAGATGTGTTTCCACTGTCGTGAATTTCCCGCTAAGCGAGTCTTGAAGCATGGGGAGTCAACTTCGGGCACGTTCGTGCAAATAACAGTTAACATCGAGTTTAAAGGAGCAGGCTTTCGAGTTAGAGATATCACGCTTGTGATTTCATTTGAAGACAAGCGAACATTCATAGACTTTTCAGTTACCGATGAGATTCCCGCTTGGACGTCGGAGATGGATGAACAGCAACCTTTTTAACTCGAACTGTTGACGAGGAACTGATAGAAGAAATTTATTATGAACCGCCCTTATGGAAGAGTGACCACGTCGTCCTGACATTTTTCGCTTCTTACGCTGACGAGGAGGTACCCAAGGTACGGATAATCACGGACTACAAGGCTTTTCAATAAATCGTCAAAGCTAACAATATCAACTTTATGTTAAATAGCAACCCTGAGCTCACTTGGTCCATATTTGTCTACCAGTGGCACATTCTACTGAAAAAATCATCGACTTCCGAAACAGACAAACGATTTATACTACGTACTTTCATTCGTAAAAATCGTCAGTGGATTTGCTACAGAAACGCCGAAAGGCATTCGTTCCGATCGGAAGAGTGTGTGCGAAATTGGGAACCAAGTAGATAATTTCGCAAACACTGTACGTATATAGTGCGTCAAGAGAAGCTGGACTACCACAAGTTAATTGCACGGTTACTGAACAACCGAAAACTGCTATACCGTCTTATAAACGACAAAATAAAAGGGAAAACTAGTACCCCCCACTGAAAATTGAAGGCGGCTCCACCTCGATTTCTACGGAAGCAGCAAATACCTTGAAGGATCACGGTATACCGGTATTCCAGAATTGCCAACCATCTTCGTTGAATACCACTAACCCACCTAGACTCTCCACTATTCTATTCACCGCTGAAAGCGTATATAAAAAGATCATGCAGCTCCGTGACAATTCATTATCGGGAGTGGACCGGGACACATCGAAAACATTGCGTGCGGTTGCTGCGCAACTTTGTGAACCGCCTTCCATGTACTTCCAACGTTTGGGAACAGGGAATCATTGCCCCAATCTATAAATGTGGAAACCGCAGTGATCCTGCGAATTACCACCAAGTCACTCTGCTCCCTTTGCTTTCCAAGGTGATGGAATCTATTGTATCCGACGATTTGATGGCTTTTATGGAGGACACGAATGCTATCGCTGTTGAACATCGTGTGTTTCTCTGCGGACAACAAACTTGCTTTCGGCCCAGGATAGCTGGACCAAAGCTGTCAATACAGGCTATGGTGTTGATGTTATATACCGGAATTTCTCTAAAGCTTTTGGCCGTGTTAACCACGCTATTTTAGTGCAAACGCTTGGCCTACTTGGATTTGGTAACCCACCCTTGTCTTTGTTAGCTGAGTTCCTCCGTTCCAGGACACTTCGCGTTCGCGTCAGACAATCGCTTTCCGATTGTTTTTCAATAAAAAGCGGATTACCCCAGTGCTCTGTACTCGATCCGCGTCTGTTCTTGATATTCATCAACGACATTGAAGCATGTGTGAACCCGCCGTTTCTAATGTTCGCGGATGATATCAAACTATGGCGTATCCTCCCTTCTTCGAATGATTGTGATGACCTGCAGGCGGATCTTACCTCACTTAATAACTGGTCAATGTCGAACCAGCTCCCTTTCAACCACCGAAAATGCCTATCTCTCCGCATTCATCACCCTAGCGAACCTATGTACAAGCTAGGGGGCACCGAAATTTCGGTGAGTATGCAAGAAAAAGACCACGGCGACATTTTACCACCGCCTCTTATTCTCGCTCCTACACGCGTACATCTGACCCCACCTCGAATATGTGGTATCCGTTTTGTCCCCTTGGCTAAAGCGTTATCATCACGCCCTAGAGTAGGATCAACGGAAATTCACAAATCTCGTCAAAGGACTGTGAAAACCGCCTCCGTCAGGTCAACGTGTTCTGATGAGTTACCGTCGCCTCCGAAGAGATCTGATACTGTTTTCCCAGATCCCTAAGGAGAACAAACACCCGTTTTCTTTTGTCATGGGCCTGGGTAACCTGACAGTATCTCAGCACACGTGCAGTCTTTGACTTTGCGGCACTTTGCTTGGATCAGGCTTGTGCTTTTATACCATCATACCATACTGCTTTTGACGGCACCCAGTTCTGAAAACCGGGGATATGTCTTCAAGCTGGCTCTTCAGCCCAGTCGGTTGAACTGCCGCAAATTTTTCTTCGCTGTCCATACACCGCATGTTTTGAATGATCTACCGTCTTTTGTCGTAACCTACCCATCACTCTCTATTTGTAAAGAGCGACTTGACGCTTCTCTCTATTTTCTCTACGAGCTTAATGGATTTTCGCTTTTACTACTTCCTGATACTGCACACACTTTCCCCTTCCTTTCCAGATACACATATCGAACTACGCCAATTCATCGCAGTTTGTATTGACTGTTATGATATAACCCCACCCTTTACAGAAATTTGGCAAACGACGACAAACCTGCTCAACTCTACACGACCCCCCCATATTGACTATCCCATGGTTTACTTTTAAGATCATTGATTTTTGTAACATAATATATTATTGACTATTGAGCACATGCAGAAACATGTTTGCTTTCTAACCGGTACAGCCAACTTTTAAGAGATGCGATATTCTTTGACTGTTGATCTAACAACATTAATAGACAAACGACAGTTGGGTTTTTTCAACAAGCTTTACAAAACCAAAGCTAACATGCGTTTATTTGGTGTTCAGTGAAGAGAGTAGACGTCAAACCCGAACAACCGGGATGAAACCATAAAGAACAGATGCTACGCTTAATTCCTTCAAGGACAGAGGTAGAATATCTGGCTTTAATGAAAACTACTGCAGCTTCATATGTTATTTTTGAGATTTCTTACGTGCGATTTGTTGAGTCGAAGGATTTGACGGATTACGTCAAGTGGTTTTTGAGCAACGAAGAACATTATCTATAGTATATACAGTATGCCCGATAAGATTTTACATGGACAAGTATTTGAAAGAGAGTAAGACGCTGTGTTACGCTAAATAGTGTTGTGGGAATGTTATGTATTTACGACTTTACAAGGAACTGGGCACGGATACGCGATTTTGCAGTACTTCGTCGAGCGCAGATAAAACCGAGCTAAATTGATTTGTACTGATCTATATGCAAAAAACATGCTACAAGATCTTTATACTAAAAATGAATAATTTCACACTTTTGGATAAAGAATTTAAAAAATCGACAAGTTAACTGGAAAAACCACACGGGTGAAAAAAGGATTTAAAACCACCGCAACACAAGGTCAAGTTCATTAGTTCAGTTCAGTTCAGTTCATTTCAGTTCAGTTCAGTTCAGTTTGCACAGGACTGTATGTGGCTAACGAGCCAATCGAGCCTTCAGATTTATTTCGGTGGTATGCCACAGAAGAGCGTCCACCACTTCAAACAATATTTTCACAAATATCTTCTGGTATGAGAGTAATCTTCAGTTCAGTTGCAACAGAAAAACTCCCCTCACCAATAGGTGAGGAGAAGCATTAGTGCGTTCCAAAGACAACATGAGAATCATACCAACTATTCCCTTACGGATAAAAATCAGGAAATAATGAAGGCCACACAGAGTCAAGTCTATTTTTGAAACCCCCTACCGAAGTAGAACAAACAACTTCTTTAGGAAATCGATTCCAGTAATTTACTACCCTCTCACTAAAGAAGAACTTACGAACATTTGACCTGACATGTCGCTTGGCCAGTTTTAATGGGTGGCCTCGAGTACCCACACTTGGCGCTAGAGCGTACAATTCACTGGGATGAATATTACTGAAACCTGACATGATTTTGAAGGTTTCAATCAGGTCCCCACGTAGCCTCCTCCTTTTTAGTGAGAAGAGCTCTAGACTCAGCAATCGTTCCTGATACGACATACCCGATTGCCCAACAATCATACGAGTAGCTAAACGTTGAACACCTTCCAGCTTGGCAATATCCTTTTCCAAATAAGGTGACCATGCTTGAACGCAATACTCGAGATGTGGTCTGACGACCGCTTTGTATAATGGTATGAAAACCTCTGGGGACCTGCAGGATAAAACTGAACGAAGGCGAAAAAGCCCTCTCCTAGCGCGTTGTGCAGCGGCTGCGCATTGATCAGCCCATTTAAAGTCCCCTGAAACTTCTATACCTAAGTCACGAACTTTCGGCACCCCATTTATCTCCAGTATACCATCTGGACCAGCCACCTCTAGCTTCTTAATGACTTTAGACAAAAGATAGCTTTTAGTGAAGTTTACTGGTAGATCCCATGTAGCAGACCACTTGATGACTTTTTCTATATCCTCAAGAAGATCCTGTTCATCCAGTGATCCGATAATCTTGACATCATCTGCAAAAATATAGCAGGGACACTTGAGCGACGCTGCCAAGTCATCGATGAAAATGAGAAAAAGTAGCGGTCCGAGTACGGAACCCTGTGGGACTCCACTAACAACTTTTACTTTCGACGAATACATATTTCCTATCCTGACACGAAAGAATCTATTGCTTAAGAATCCTATTATCCATTTCTTCCGAAGACCATCGATACCCATATAACCAAGTTTATCTGCAAGCAATCTGTGGTTTACTGAATCAAAGGCCTTGCAAAAGTCCAAGTAAAAAACTTCAACTTGTTGGCCTCATGGTAACCTCGTTAAGAAAACATAAGAGGTTTGTTAGGCACGACTTCCCTTTAAGGAAGCCGTGCTGAGCAGAGTTCAGCAACGAGTAATCAACTAGATGGCGACAGATCCTATCCCGAATAAGTTTCTCCAGGATTTTACATAGGATGCTAGTAAGACTTACAGGTCTGTACTTACAAACTGAGGATCGACTGCCACCTTTATGTATCGGGATCACATTAGCCAACTTCCACATACTCGGAATATATCCATGTTGCAATGAAGCGTTAAACATACGACCCACAGGATCTGCTAATATTGGCGCCAGGTTCTTTATAATTTGAGGATAAATGTAGTCTGGGCCGGCAGATTTATGGGGGTTAGTTGCTGCAAGAGCAAGTTTAACCTCATTATCAGTGAAAAATAACTCCTCAAGTGGAGTAACGATATCAGGCCTTTCTCGCACAGGACGATATATGGCAGAGTCGCCAATCGAGCGTCCAGAATACTTCTGGTGGTAAGCCAAAACAGCGTCCACCACTTCGAATAGTAGGTTCAATATTCTTCTGGTATGACTTTGGCTGGAATGCAACAGAAAAACTCCCTCACCCACTAGGTGAGGAGAGACATTAGTGCGTTCCATCGACAAATTGAAGAACAACTATAAAATTAGGGATAAAAATTGGGGAACACAAAGCGCCAGATCGAGTCTAGTCTATCTTTGAAGCACGTTACTGAAGTAGAACAAACGACCTCTTCGGGCAGACAGTTCCAATGATTCACTACCCTTTCGCTAAAGATGTGCTTACGTGCATTAGACCTGACATGTTGCTTTGCCAGTTTCAGTAAATGGTCTCGAGTACCCACCACTAGCGCAAAAGCATACATATCAGCCGGATCAATAGAACTAAAGCCTCCAACGATTTTAAAGGTCTCGATCAGGTCCCCACGTAGTCGCCTTCTTTTTAGCGAGAAGAGATCTAGACTCAACAGTTGTTGTTCATACGACTTCCCAGATTGCCCTTTAATCATACGAGTAGCTAGGGGCTGAACACCTTCAAGCGTGGCAATGTCCTTTTTCAAGTAAGGAGATTAAGCTTGAACGCAATACTCGAGATGAGGTCTCACTATCGCTTTATACAATGGGATGAAAACCTCCAGGGACCTGCAGAATAAAACTGATCGGAGGCGAAAGAGCTGGTTCCTAGCGCGTTGTGCAGCAGCTGCACATTGATCAACCCATTTAAAGTCTGCTGAAACCACCATATCTAATTCCCGGGCTTTTGATACCCCAGTTATCTCCAGTATGTTATCAGGTCCAGCAACCTGCAGCTTCGTTGCAGCTTTGGACAGAAGATAGCTTTCGGAGAAGTTCACTCGTAGATCCCACGTGGAAGACCACTTGATGACATTTTCTATATCCTCAAAAAGATCCTGTTCGTTCAGCGATCTGATAAACTTGAAATCGTCTGCAAAAATATAGCAGGGACACTTAAGCGAGGCTGCCAAATCATTGATGAAGATAAGAAAGAGTAGTGGGCCTAGTACTGAACTCTGCGGGACTCCACTGACAACTCCTGCTTTCGCGAAATACATGTTGCCTATGCGAACGCAAAAATACCGATTGCTCAAGAAGTTTGTGATCCAGTTATTTAGAGGGTCATCGATACCTATTAGTCCAATCTTCATTGCAAGCAACCTGTGGTTTACCGAGTCAAAGGCTTTACAGAAGTCCAAGTAGAGAACTTCGACCTGGTGGCCTTAATCTAGCCTCCTAGTGACCTCATTAAGAATACATAATAGGTTCGTTAGGCAAGACTTCCCTTTTAGAAAACCATGCTGAGCAGAGTTTAGCAAGTTCAGTTTAGTTCAGTTTGCACAGGACAGTATGTGGCTTACAAGCCAATCGAGCGTCTAGAATTTCTTTTGGTGGAAAGCTGAAGAGAAGCACCCACCACTGCCAAAACGTTTATTCTTTTTGTCCATTTGAAATCTTCGCCGATCACGAAGCCAAGAGATTATCCGGGTTGAATTTAGGAAGCACCGCGTTATAGCCGATGCTGGAAAAAGAAAAAGCAGTTTCCTTTTACCAACACGGTGAGAAGTCAGCTGAAGTAGCATCGTCTGTAATAAATAAAAAAACACAGAGAACTCTAGCCCTCACTTTATTCACGGGATAACGCTAAAACATGAAATACCTAAGCTTATATAACAATTAAGGAGAGTCTTCAGGAAAAAACTTACCATAGTTGCGGTCCGAACCCTGCTTAGAACTCGAGACATACTGCAAGATACAAGTTCTTCTGGAAGAATGTTCCAGAAGTTTACAACCTTAAGGCTGAAAAGGTGTTTTGGAGTCTAGCCGACATCGTTTTTAGCTATTTTAAGTTAATGGCTATGAGTGCCCAGTTCGGGGCTTGAGGTAAAGAAGTCGTTCATTGGCACGCCACTTAAACCCTTCAAGATCTTGAACGTTCCTATTGAGTCACCTCTTAATCGACGGCGCCTAAGGGAGAGAAATCGAGAGACATTATGCGCGCAGCGTACGCTTTCCCTCGCTGACCTTCAATCATGCGAGTTGCGAGGCGCTGTACGCTTTCAACTCGAAGGATGTCTTTTTTGTAGTGAGGACACCAAGCCTGAACACAGTATTCGAGATGCAACCGAACTAACGCCTTGTACAGTGGCAGGAAACCATCAGATCTTCTGCTCGATAGCACTGATTTCAGCCGAAAAAGTACCTTGCGAGCACGCTGAGCCGCAGCGGCACATTTGTCCTCCCATTTGAAGTCAGCCCTAACCAGTACTCCCAAATCCTTAACACACTGTGTGGCGTTAACACTGAGGGAATTCCTTGCCCCCTAGACCGAAATCTTATCAATTGTGATGACAATAGATTGTTCTTAGGTAGAGGGTTTTGACAGGCTTCCTTTCATCCATCATTTAAGTGGCAGTATTGAGAAAACTAAGAAGGTTGGTCAGGCAGGATCTACCCTAAAGAAATTCATGCTAAGTTACACTCAGCAGAGAATGCCGACAACGATGCTGACAGATTTTATCACGCAGCAGTTTTTCCATTACTTTCGAGACGATGCTAGTCAGGCTGACAGGTCTATAGTTACCAACAGTTGACCTGCAACCACCCTTGTGTATTGGCACGACTATCGCTTTCTTCACTTACTGGGAACAACTCCCAGTTGCAGGCATGAACTAAAGAGCTGGCAAAACGGTTCGGTAAGCACTGAGGCAAGATTTATAAGCATAATTGAGTAGATGCCATCCGGTCCTTCAGATTTGTTGACCCGAACATGGATAAGTGCGTCATACACCTCAGCCTCATTGAAGGACAACTCATCTAATACATGGACACCAGGTGTCAGGTTAAGCAGACCTGACGGTGCGTTTGAAGAATTATCCCGTCGTTGAACGCTACTGAAAAACCCTGAAAAGGCAGTCGCCTTAGACAGGTCGGTATCAGCAACTTTTCCGTCCTCCAGTTTCAAATCCCCTATGTTTTCCTTTTGACTGTGTGTAGCTAGTAAACCTTTTCGGGTTGGATTTAGCATCCCTAGCCAGAGATAACTCAAAATCCTGTTTGAGCACACGTTGTAATTTAACACAGGCATTCCGAGCGGTTTGGTAGCGGGCCCAAAAACCAGAAGTAAGGGATAGCTTATATTGCTGCCATAGACGATTTCGTTTACGGGTAGACCTACGGACTCGAGGAGACCACCAGGGTGGCCTTCGATGCCTTCTCACACACTGCAGCGGAGCGTGCTTGTCTTGTAACTCGTTTAGATATTTAGAAATTCTATCCAAGTTTTCACTTACATTTGAATCGCTAGATAACTGAAGGGAAGATTTTGAAGTCTGCAAGAGTAAACCCCAGTTTAGAAGCCTTAAATTGCGTCTAGGACGAGAGAAAAGTTTGCGAAAACGCAATATCGCTTCGGAGCTTATCATTACGTGATCACTATTGCCGAGCGGCGGTAAGTACTTTAAATGACTAATGGCTTCTAGCTTGGACGACAATATCAAATCAAGACTGGATGGAGTGCATCTATGGCGAAACCTTGTAGGATCATTGACATGCTGGTGCAGTTGCACATGAAAGTGAGCGGCTAACGAGCCAATCGAGCGTCCAGAAATCCTTTCCGTGAAAAGCTGCAGAGAAGTAACCACCACTACCAAAGCTTTTTTTCTCATTGTGATTTGGATATACTCGACGATCGCCACGCCAGGGATTATCCAGGTTGTATTTAGGAAGCACCTCGTTATGAATGATGCTGGAAAAATACAAATAAATTTCTCTTCACCAGTACGGTGATAGGTCAGCTAAAGAAGAGTTGTGTGTTTAAAAAACAGAACTCTAGCATCTACTTACATACCAGACAGAGCTAAAAATGGTGAACAACCTATTCTTGCATAAAATTAGGGGGAGAATGCAGCAGAAAGCTTACCCCAGATGCGGTCTAAACCCTGCTTAAAACTTGCAAAACAACTGCAGGATATAAGTTCTTCTGAAAGCCGGTTCCAGAAATTTACCACCCTGAGGCTGGAAAAGTTTTTCCTGGAGTCTAGTCTACATCGCTCCTCAGCAAGTTTGAGTGAATGGCCCCGGGTGCGCAGCTCAGGACTTGAGACAAAGAAGTCAGTCATGATAACGCCACTTAACCCCTTCAAGATCTTAAAGGTTTCAATGAAGTCAACTCTCAAACGACGGCGCGTAAGTAAAAAAAGATCTAGGGACATCAGGCGTGCACTGTAAGGTTTTCCTCGCTGACCCTCAATCATGCGAATTGCGAGACGCTGTACGCTTTCGAGTCGAACGATGTCCTTAATAATAATAAGACTATATTCTTGGTAAACCAAGGCATGCGAAACATGATCAGGTTATCAATGTGTACAAATTAAATAAATTGTAAAAATGACCTTATGAAGCGGAATTTTTGAACATTTTCCGTTTAATGAAGGATGGTAAATGTACAATGGTAAGTAAGTGAATTTTGTCGCGCAATGTCACACAGTAATAAAGTTTCACATAGATTGCATCAAATTGAACAAATGAAGAGGAAGCGATAGATTCTGGAGCAGAGATTGAAAAAAGAAAATAAAAGAAGAAGAAAAATTATAAAAGAAATGGTGCGCATGAAGATTTAATTGTCACAGTGAAAATAAATTTCTGAAATAAAGATAGTTCTTTTATAAATATATAAGTTGACTTCTTCGGAATGTTGGTGGATGTGATTGAAGAAAAGTATATAAAAAATCCGAAGGTAAATTGAGAAAATTAGAAAGTAGAGGGGATGAGGAAAGATTGTGGTTTAAATTGTATGAGTTTTGGGGCGGTTGTACGATCCAGGAAAGTCGAAGAATTGTCGAAAAATGGAAACCAGAACTGTTCGCCAGTAGGGCTTTCGGTTCATATAGAAGAACCAGTCTTATGCGAAAGAAGCAAGGGCCAGTTTCGGAGTTGGTTTGGGAGTCGGAGACACTGGAACACAATTAAAAATATTCTCTTCACCAACATGGTGAGAGGAATCAACGAGAAATAGTAAATCGATTATGAACGATAAAAAAGATATAAAAAAAACAATTAATTTTGCATTTTTGGCTTATTTTTTCTTTTTTTAATAAATATTGTAACCGACAATTTGGTCCGGGGAAAATCGAGTTCAACGTCAAAGATTTCAGTCACGATATAAACACCAATGTGTCTATCCAACGGTTGAGTGACGCGTCCAAGCCCACCAAAATATTGACGAGACAATACGTGAGATGAGTACGGTACTATTGAAGCAAAATAATTATACAATAAAAATAGCAAACCTCAATTATTCCGCTTCGTACTGAATCCAAAAACAACAATATTCAACAGCAACAATGACCACGAGTGATCGCAACTTCAAATAGCGCGCAAACGGCCAAATAAAGATACAAATATAAGCTCAAGAACGAATAAATTCAAGTAGTTCGGTAAAACAAAAATGGTAAAAATATACAAAAATACCAGCAGATTTAAAGTTAGTTGTCAATAAAATAAATTCAATGTACATCTTACACCGCCCCCGAAATCCGGCCGGATTTCTCAAAGGCTGACAACGTACATGCTCTGGTATCCTACCCTATATCTTTACCCATCGCTGATTATATCATAATGGCAACCAGACGTTATTATCTAAGAACAAAGTGAGATAATGTCACGATGCACAAGACGTTCTCCATGCCTCACACATGTGACAAAATTCACCGGCCTTTTCAGCCAGATTGGTTAGAAGCCAGACGTTTTCCATGCCTTACCACAACCAATCTAGCTGGCCTGGTCCCTTTACGTGACAAAACCAGTTACGATAACAGCATCCACGTTCGATGATGTATTTTCTTCCGATACAGTCAAATCAGTCCAAAAGCATGTTTGATCTAATTCGAAATGAATTTCTTCCTTGAGTACGGTAGTAAGTGATACTACCAGCTTAGCGGCTACTAATTCCAGACACGAAATAGTAGCAGGCTTGACTAGAGCAACTCGCGACTTCGAGCAGAGTAGGCAACAATATGACTTAGGACTAAATCGAATGTAAATCGCGGCTTCATACCTAAGTTCAAACGCATCACAGAATGCATGTAACTGAGGCCGAACTACGTGAACACCTTTGCGCTTCATAGATCGAGGAATTCTTAGGGATTGCGGTTCCATCACGCTTGCATATTTATCGAGTAACTCGGGATTTCGCAGAAACCTAGAACGCACACTCTGTAAACGCGACTTTGCTTGTTTACGGTTGCGGCAGATTCTATGGAAATCTTTTTTCCAAGGTAGACACACTTCAAAATTGCCATCTTTCTGTTTAGTCCCACGATACGCTTGTAACACATTCGCTCCAATAAGCAGGCTAACTGTGGTATCGGGACCATCATTTGAAACAAGATCCTTCAAATGATTAGGTGAAGTGAGGCAGTCCTTTTTCGTCAAATGCTCAAACATTTCAGGAAGTTGCATAGACTCATTCATCATAGACAATTCAAATCTTACTCGTGCAATTCAAGTAGCATTCGCAGCTATCAACAGTTCTAACTTAGCCTCTTGACGCATCTGTTCTTCCGCTAATTGTGCCAACAAAAACTGAGCCCTAAGATTATGAGAGCTAGAACTAACTACCGGACCAGAGCATGACATGTTATCAACCAATGAAGAAACACCGACTTGCCCGTCAAACAGGTCCTTTTCATTGTTTCTTGGATGGATCTTTGACCACTTGTTCTCCATTTTTCCCAATGTTCGAAACGAAGCAAATTGAGTACTGCCAATTTGAGTACCGTCTCAATGTTCCAAACGAAGCAATTGAGTACTGCCAATTTGAGTACTGTCTCAATGTTCCAAACGAAGCCAATTGAGTACTGTAACCGACAATTCGGTCCGGCGAAAATCGAGTTCAACGTCAAAGACTTCAGTCACGATATAAACACCAATGTGTCTATCCAACGGTTGAGTGACGCGTCCAAGCCCACCAAAATATTGACGAGACAATACGTGAGATGAGTACGGTACTATTGAAGCAAAATAATTTTACAATAAAAATAGCAAACCTCAATTATTCCGCTTCGTACTGAATCCAAAAACAACAATATTCAACAGCAACAATGACCACGAGTGATCGCAACTTCAAATAGCGCGCAAACGGCCAAATAAAGATAATAATAATAATAATAATTTATATATTCTTGGATATCCAAGGCATGCAATACATGATCAGTTTATCAAAATTTGAACAGCAAAAGAAAATAGTACAGTGCAAATGACCGAAGTGAGCGGGATTTTTAAACATTTTTTCCGTTCAATAAGGGAAATTAATATACAGTTGGTAAGAAAAAAATATTAATGTCTAATAGAAATAAAATTTCATTTGAATTATGTCAAGATTTACGAATGGCAAGGATGCAAGAAACAAATGGAAAACAGAAATGGAAGGTAATTATGGAAAACGTGGTGCGAATTGTCATGAAGTTGTCATAAAAAATTGATAAATAAATTATATATGAATAAATTCATGTTTTTACGGAAAGTTTGAATAAGGAGATTGAAACGGGAACATAAATCCATCGTAATAAGAAAATCTAAGAAATTGTGGGGGATGAGAGAGGGGTGTGGCTAATAGCAGGGAGGAAGCAGTAGGGGGCTGTGCTCCAATACTCTGGAAGAATTGTCGACCAATCGAACCAAAATGTGTTCACCAGCCGGATTTTCGTTATCTGCAGGAGAATGAATCGCATACGGACCAAATTTCGGGCGGATAGATTTCGAGCCAATTACAGTGATGGTTCGTTATTCGAAGACACTGGAATATAATGAAAGATTTTCTCTTCACCAGCACGGTGAGAGTTCATCAAAGTAAAATAGTACATCATTTAAGAAATAGGAATGTACATTTAAAAACGCATAATGTTTCATTAGTTATTTTATTTTTTTTACGTTTTTTTATTTTTTGGTAGATTTTTAATATTTTGCACGTTAATATAAAAAATGAGACATTTCTAGGCCTTGTGAGAAATAAAAGACAGTTATATACATAATGGTGTATAGAAAATGTTATCGAAGGCAATGCTAAGATTAATTTGTGTCCACAAATATAAGCTCAAGAACGAATAAATTCAAGTAGCTCGGCAAAACAAAAATGGTAAAAATATATAGAAATATCAGCAGATTTAAACAGTTAGTTGTCAATAAAATAAATTCAATGTACATCTTACCAATGCGTTATGGTAAACCATGTTTTCGTACAAAAATGGGTTTAATATAAGCAGATAAAGGTTAAGGATATGGTCTTGTATTAAGGGCACCACGCCTAGACACAATATTGTAAATGCGGCCGAACTAATGCCTTGTAAAGGGTATAGAATACATCGGGTCTTCTGCTGGAAAACACGGATCTCAGACGAAAGAGCACTTTGCGAACACGTTGAGCTGCAGCGGCGCATTGGTCCTAACAAGAACCCTCAAATCCTTAACACGCTGTGTGACGCTAATAGTGAGAGAATTGCCTGACACCTGAACTGAAATCTTATCAACCAGTGCTGATAAGAGTTGGTTATTATTAAGGTTCAGTTGAGGTCCCACTGGTATGACCAATTTATGACCTGTTCAAGGTCGTGCAACAAAGTATTTTCATCCGTTGATCCGATGAATTTCACATCATCCGCGAAAATGAAGCATGAATACTTCAAAGCAGACGACAAGTCAACGATGAAAATCAGCAATAGAAGAGGACCGAGTACCGACCCTTGGGGTACAGCACTGATCACTTCGGTTTGATTTGAAAGCGTAAATCCTACCCTAACTCGGAATGTCCTACCTGTAAGAAAGGCCATTTTCCAAGCAAATATACTGCCCGTATGCCTTTTGCTGTTACCTTAATCTCTAGAAGGCGGTGATATTCGGAATCGAAAGTCTTACTGAAGTCTAGGTAGAGGGCTTCGACAGGCTTTCTTTTATCCATCCTTTAAGTGGCAGTATTGAGCTGCATCTACTATCCACCAGGCTCAACTTCATATAATCTGAATACATTAACTCAAGCTTTCATTGAAACGTCTTTACATCATGCACGTTATAAACTTATAGCCGTTTCATTTTAACATTCCTAATTTAAACTGGCACGAACGAAGTGAAGTTAGCTCTCATACGAATTTTATGAAAACGCTTGACTTACTAGGTTACAAACAATTCATTGATAGACCAACTAGAAAGGGCAACATTCTTGACTTAGTCTTTACTCTAAATATTGATCCAAACAACTTACTTATATTGCTTTCCCCCTTTAATGGGGACCATAAAATATTATTCTTCCATCTATCATGCACTACCAATGAGGTCAATACTCTTCACCGTTTCATCGATTGGAACTTACTTTCAACACTTATAAGGATTAAAGATTGGTCTCAATTCTTTCTTTCACATGATTTACCAACTACGTCCTCGACATTTCATTCAAAATTTATAAGTATAATCGACGAAGCTAGCAGTTCTAAAAATCGCATAAAACAAACTAAGTTTGGGAAAATAGAAAAGAAAATAAAAGAGTGGTCTACAGTTGCAATTAACAATAACGACATCTTTGCTCGTTTACGTTCCTGTGAACTACTGATTGACCACAAGCTCATTCTTGACCACACATTGATTGCATCAGAAAATAGAGCACTGAACAGTTGTGATAAACTAAAATCACTTAGTAGGTTATTTAAATCAACCAGCAAAGTAGATTTTATTACTCAGAATCGGACTTATAATTCAACAGAAATAGGAATTACAGACCCTATTACAATCTGCGAAGAATTTCTTAAATATTTTAATACTACTCACAATACTTTCATCTATAAAGATATCACTAGAACATTTTTGTCACCTAGTGTATTAAACATTAGATGCATAAATGTGAATGAAATCCTCAAGCAAACTACGTTTAGTCTCTAGCCAGACATAACAGGCATTCAACCCGCCCTTTGCAGAATGGGTGGTGACGATTTTAAACTCCTACTGAACTTATTTAACACTTCAATTAAATCTGGAATCTTCCCTTTAGAATGGAAACACTCTGTCGTTACACCCAGACATAAATCTGGCTCGAAGCACACGGTATCAAATTATCGCCCAATTAACCACACAGCAATACTATCTAGATTACTTGAAAAAATAATAAAAAAGCTATCTTAAATCACTTATCTCCAAGTTTCTTCTCTAAAGCGCAACATGGCTTCCTAAATAAAAGATCATGCATTACATGTCAGCTTGAATACCTCGACTATATTACTACATCGATAGAGGAAGGTTCGGCAGTTGTAGTTGTCTTCCTAGACATAACTAAAGCATTTGATACTGTTCCTCATAAGATATTATTATCGAAACTTGAATGAATGAAAACGTTTGGAACATCAAAAATAGAGACTCTTCGCGCATCTTTGATGGACTTTATCCATTGATCATCAGTGTTGCTGGAAACATTCTAGACTTTTCCTTGCAATAGATGTGTTTTCGCAATATATCAGATCACGTACCGATTACCTGGAAACAACTTTAAATACCGTTACCTTTATATTTATTGAACGTTAAATTCCGCTGAAACAAATGACCTTGAACAAATTATTTTGCAAATGTACATCCTATAATCTGATTGTACAAAGCTTTTGGAAATTATTGATCATGCTTAACATGCCTTGGATTTCAAAGAATAAAAAAATTATTTATTTATTTATTTATTTAAAACTAAGAAGGTTGGTCAGGCAGGATCTACCCTAAAGAAATTCATGCTAAGTTACACTCAGCAGAGATTGCCGACAACGGTGCTGACAGATTTTGTCACGCAGCAGTTTTTCCATTACTTTCGAGACGATGCTAGTCAGGCTGACAGGTCTATAGTTACCAACAGTTGACCTGCAACCACCCTTGTGTATTGGCACGACTATGGCTTCCCTCCACTTACTGGGAACAATTCCCAGTTGCGGGCATGAATTGAAGAGCTGGCAAAACGGTTCGGTAAGCACTGAGGCAAGATTTTTAAGCATAATTGAGTAGATGCCATCCGGTCCCTCAGATTTGTTGACCCGAACATGGATAAGTGCGTCATACACCTCAGCTTCATTAAAGGACAACTCATCTAATACATGGACACCAGGTGTCAGGTTAAGCAGACCTGACGGTGCGTTTGAAGAATTATCCCGTCGTTGAACGCTACTGAAAAACCCTGAAAAGGCAGTCGCCTTAGACAGGTCGGTATCAGCAACTTTTCCGTCCTCCAGTTTCAAATCCCCTATGTTTTCCTTTTGACTGTGTGTAGCTAGTAAACCTTTTCGGGTTGGATTTAGCATCCCTAGCCAGAGATAACTCAAAATCCTGTTTGAGCACACGTTGTAATTTAACACAGGCATTCCGAGCGGTTTGGTAGCGGGCCCAAAAACCAGAAGTAAGGGATAGCTTATATTGCTGCCATAGACGATTTCGTTTACGGGTAGACCTACGGACTCGAGGAGACCACCAGGGTGGCCTTCGATGCCTTCTCACACACTGCAGCGGAGCGTGCTTGTCTTGTAACTCGTTTAGATATTTAGAAATTCTATCCAAGTTTTCACTTACATTTGAATCGCTAGATAACTGAAGGGAAGATTTTGAAGTCTGCAAGAGTAAACCCCAGTTTAGAAGCCTTAAATTGCGTCTAGGACGAGAGAAAAGTTGGCGAAAACGCAATATCGCTTCGGAGCTTATCATTACGTGATCACTATTGCCGAGCGGCGGTAGGTACTTTAAATGACTAATGGCTTCTAGCTTGGACGACAATATCAAATCAAGAGTGGATGGAGTGCATCTATGGCGAAACCTTGTAGGATCATTGACATGCTGGTGCAGTTGCACATAAAAGTGAGCGGCTTACGAGCCAATCGAGCGTCCAGAAATCCTTTCCGTGAAAAGCTGCAGAGAAGTAACCACCACCACGAAAGAGTTTTTCCTCATTGTGATTTGGATATCCTCGATGATCGCGACGCCAAGGGATTATTGCAGTTCAGTTAAGTTCGAGTCGTCATCATGAAATCCAGGAAGCATGGACCGGACGTTCCAGGTTCCTAGTTTCAGAAATGACTTTTGATTTTTTGTAGTTCGTTTCGCTGGTGCGGAAAAAGCAGTCTGCTCGTCGGTTGATTCCGAATCCCCATGCACCCAATGAGAATAGCAGACCGTGGCGAGACGTCACTATATTTTCTGGGTGCTGCCCAGCTACAGGCGAACTGTAGCCGTCCAATGAGACGGGAAAGTCTCCCCCACCGTCGGAAGACTCCCCAGGCGCTGAGCTCTACGCCAATCGATCTGTAGCTTTTAACCGGTATCTGCTGCTTCCCGTGTTATTTTCCGTAGAAGCGTAATGGAGTGTCCTCTCCATTGGTGCGTTGTGATGTACGCCAGGGCAGTTCAATATGGAGAACTAGCTGTTGCACATGCAGCAAGTGCTCCCTCTCCACCGCACCACTGGAACCAAAGGAACAGCTAGGCTGATACATTTTGACAACGATGCCGTCGCAGGAGTTGACAGGACGAAGTTAAATAAACTTCGGACTGCCTAACGGAACTCCGGCTCCGGATTTTTCCCCGAGGTTGACTCCTGAAGCCTCTTCCATGATTGGATGTAGCCACAAGGCGGTGGAGGTTTGAGATAAGGGTTTTCCTTCCCGTAGGTGGGCCGTCTTCATGGACTAACGAGCTCCACCTGCCCGAAGCATGCTGGTTTTGAGGCACCAGTCAGCCTCCTTCGCCTTTCTCCTGTCAGTAGAAGCAGTTCCGCCGGGTCACACAGGACCACCCGTGCAGGCCAGGAGCTGGACTTGGTTGTCAGAGGCTATATAAGACGCGTGCCATTCCAGCATTCTTGGAATTGAGAGCTTATCCCCAAAACCACTTTATTCTGTACGCCTGAAATCTCGTGATTGTATATCCCGTAAGCGCGGCCGTCGCTTGGAATGTGACTTAAGTGAAACCTTTAAGATCATGAATGGGTATTATCCGCGCCCGGTTTGAATTTTGTTTCCACGCTGCTAAATTTATCGAAATTCATTAAATTTCTGATTCATCGATTACATTAGCAAAATGATTCAAAATTCTTGTCTTTGCCTTTACTCTAGCTGCAACAAGAAGGTTTCCAAAGGAATAGAGTGCGACGTGTGCCTGCGTTGGGCTCATCCCAAATGCTGTGGACTGTCGTCGGCACAATTTAAGGTTTATGCGGCCCATCGATGGCTTACATGGCTATGTGCTGACTGCATGAAGTCCGTGGAAACTTTGGTTTAAGCGTTGAGGAACGTAAGCGTTCTCCTCCTCGTCCATCTCCGAAACCCAAAACGTTTGCCGAAGTAGCTAGGTCAGGGGTCCCGTCTACCTCCAGCCAGCATACCACTCCTTTGAGAACACAGAAGGCGAAATCATCGCCATCTTCCTGTCCCTCAAAGGCTCCATGGAAAAAAGTTAAAGAAAATAGGGGTGTTCACATCAGCCCGACTAAGGACGTTCGCGCTCTAGCTCGGGAAGTCCACCATTTAGGAAAAGTGGTTGCTGAGCTGCAAGCCAGGAACCAAGTTAGCTCAACACGAACTAAAAATGTCCTGATTTTAACGCAGGTTGAGCCTTTTATCCGAGAATCAAAGGCTCGTAAGGAAAGCGATCGGAGAAAGGTTATCGACCTACTCCGTGCTTCAGGCATGCGACCTAATACTCCGCTGAAGCGAGTTCACAGGGTCGGGAAATGGAGGGGTGGCCCAAACGACGCATCTACCAGATCGCCGCGGCCAATTGTAGTCGAATTCACAAAGCAATGTGATCGCGACTACTTCCTTTCGAAAGCAGAGAAGCTTAACTGCGTCGAGGGAAAATGCGTCGTACAACCTGACACCCCGGCACACCTGAAAACTTCTAGCCCAATTAGAGCTAGAAAGTCAAAGTTAGCTGTAACTCGTAGCTCACCAAATTCGCTCCAGAGTCGAAGCTTAGAAAATGACAACAGTGTGGCGATGACGCTAACACAGGAGAATTTTACTCCAACATTGAAGTGCGCCACTGTCGTGCTTCGTCCTTTAGAGGATGAATCGTGGATGAGTTGTAGTGACTCAGACCATGAAGATGGAACTAGATGCCAAGAGTTGTCGTCTGCTTCAAAAACGAATGCTGTATCTCTTGATGAAATTCAGCCTTCAAAAAACGCGAAGCAGCCTCGGGCATTACGCCCGAGGACAAAGAGCTCTTAGGTAGCCCTAACACCGGGAGTCTGGCCCCACACGATAGTGCTCTTCTGTTCTATACAAACGCTTGTAGCATTAGAAATAAATGGGCTGAACTCCTCTGTAGAGTTGACGACACCCACTGCAAAATTGTGGGTGTCACGGAATCATGGTTGTCTCATGATGACCACATACCAGCTTTAATCGCGGATAGGTTTAGCGCCGTAAGAAGCGATCGACCCCTGGGTAAGCTAGCAGGAGGGGCGTTGCTCCTTATTGATAACGCTATTCCCTTCGAGAAAAGTATTTCTTTTTCTATAACGAATGTGCAGATAATATCTGCCTTGCTCATACATGGATGCACGCGTATAGTTGTAAGCTGCATCTACCGTAGTCCGAGCACTAGTTTGGAAGAAGATGCTCTTTTGCAAATTCAGCTCTCGTCTCTTTTAGCCGTATCACCACGTGTTGTAATCTTCGGCGATTTTAATCTACCCGAAATAAACTGGGAGTACCAAACCTCACATGCCCCAGGAGTCGCGAACGATTTTCTGGACTGGTTACACTCCCATGCACTTTACCAACACGTAAACGAACCAACTAGATTCCGCGAGGGTCAGTCTCCGTCTATTCTTGACCTAGTTATTTCAACTTCTGAAAGCGGTATACAAAATTTGGTCGTACTGCCACCACTAGGAAAGAGCGACCACGTAGTGTTAGCCTGCGAGTTACGTCTGTCATTTGGTAAACCCCCACTTAAGATGTCTCGAAGCTTCCATAGGATCGACCCTGCTTCCCTATTACAGGCAGCAGCGCTACTCCCATGGCAAAACATTGACCATGTGGATGGGATGTGGGGGCAGATCAAGAATAACATCCTTCAACTTCAGGATCGATTCGCTCCTCTCTTACCCGTTCGCAAAAAAGGTAAACCTCAATGGTGGTCAGCCTCAGTTTCCCGTAGCGTACGTCACCGCGACGCAAAATGGAGGCGTTATAAGCTTACTCCCTCATGTGGGACTTGGGCCCGTTACAAAGAAGCGCGAAACATAGCTGTTTCCAAGATACGTGGAGCAAAGATTTCTTTCGAAATGAGACTCGCTCAAGAGGCCCATACTCATCCGAAACGTTACTACAGCTACGTTCAATCTAAAGGGTCAACACGAAAAGGTGTAGGTACCTTGAGAAGGGACGATGGATCAGCCGTCATTGCAAGCACTGAAAGGGCTCAATTGTTTTCCGCGCATTTTCAAGGCGTACAACGCCGAGATTATAACTCGAATGCATCTGCGCCATCACTCCAATGTGTACTCTCTGATCGCCCCCTCTGCACTGATCTTACATTCGAGGTACACATTGTTGAGAATATATTGGCCAGCCTAGCTTACAACAAGTCGGCTGGGCCCGATAGCATCCATCCACGAATGATCAGACTGCTAGCGCCTATGTTAGCTGTGCCGATCACAGAACTTTTCACATCATCCCTCAGTCAGGGCACCCTTCCTTTAGACTGGAGAACAGCCGTTGTAGTACCTATCCATAAGGGAGGAGCTTCCTCGGCGGTCAATAATTACCGCCCGGTTAGCCTCACTAGTGTACTATGTAAGGTTATGGAAAGATTGATCCGCGATAAAATATGTGGATATCTAACCAAACACTCTCTTTTGAATGGCGCACAACACGGCTTCTTAAAAGGTAGGTCATGTCTGACAAATTTGTTGAGCTTTCTTAACGAGGTTACTAAGAGGATGGATGATGGTATAGCTGTAGAAGTCTTCTATCTCGACTTTAGTAAGGCTTTCGATTCAGTCAACCATAGGCTCTTGCTTCTCAAACTCTCAGCCATAGGAGTATCAGGGAACATTCTGGGCTGGATTCGTGCATTACTTAGCGACCGTTCCTTTACTGTCAGGTTAGATGATACTTACTCCGCAAGTGCGCATGTAACGAGTGGGGTTCCCCAGGGCTCAGTCTTGGGGCCGTTGCTGTTCCTCATCTTCATTGATGATCTAGCCAGCCAACTGCGCTCACCCTGTTTGCTGACGACGTTAAAATTGTCGGTAGGTCGGATAACTCCGATCTGATAAGTGATGTGGAAGCTGTAACAGCATGGGCGGGTAAGTGGGACCTTCCCCTTAACCTAGATAAGAGTCACTTGCTCTCTACACTAGCAGGCAACATGATTGTGTCTACGTCCTCAGCTCACACGGAGTTCCGTAGGGTAAAGTCTACTAAGGACCTAGGAATCGTAGTCTCCGCAAACTTTAAGTGGGCTGACCAATGTGCTGCTGCAGCTCAAAGGGCCAGGAGGGAACTCTTTCGACTACGTTCAGCCCTCACTTGCAGAAAAGCTGAGGTGCTATTTCCCCTCTACAAGGCAATAGTAAGGCCACATTTAGAATACTGTATCCAGGCTTGGAAGCCGTATTACCAGAAGGATATAGTGCAGCTAGAAAAGGTACAGAAGCTGGCCACTCGCATGATCGAGGGGTTAGCACACACCAATTATGAAAATCGTCTATTAGCACTAGGACTTTTCTCACTTAGGAGGAGGCAACTTAGGGGGGATCTTATAGAGACCTTTAAGGTTGTCAAAGGATTAAGTTGTTTAGAATTCGATGACTTCTTTCGGTTCTCTCCTTTGGTTGGTACACGAGGGCACAGTTTTAAGCTAAGTAAACAGCACACCAGGCTCGAATCCAGAACGCACTTCTTTAGCATCCGTATAGTGAACGCGTGGAACTCACTTCCCGCAGAACTAATCTTGGCAACTTCAGTAATTGCGTTCAAACATGGGCTGGACGAACGGTGGCAGGAGCTCTTCCCGGAGCATTACCCTTAAGACTAAATCCCTCATTTTTATGATAAAAAACACAAAAATATTCGAAAAATATTTTGAAACACAAAAAAGAGTTTCTTTTTCATTTTTTCGCATTTGTGGAAATAAATTGCTGTCCATCGTCTTTTTATTCGATTGGACATGCAACATGCATAACTCTCTCACCTTTCGGTGATGAGACATCTCCCATCTTCCATTCACAGTTACACACGCCTGTGTTACTTACCAATCAATCCTGGTAGTGGTGGGTGTTTTCAAGCACACCTCCGAAAGAATCTGGGCACTCGTTTCGACTTGGTCGACTATCGCCCTGTGATACTGATACTGATACTGATACTGGTTAAGTGCTGTCTCAAAAAACGATGTGATTAACTTAAGTCTCGCGCTCCGTACTCGCGTCCCGCGAAGTGCAAGGTGTTAAACCGCATACCGCCGAATGAAATCTGGGGACGCGATTGACTTTTAGCCACCGTCAGCCCTTCGAACATGAACTTGAACTTGAAATAATATCATGGCGTCGTGATCGCCGAAGATTTCAAACGGACGAAAAGCAAAAAAGGTATTAGCAGCGGTGGAAACTGCTCTGCAGCTTTCTATTGAAAAATTTGTGTGCGCTCGATTATCACGTTAGTCACTTATTATCCTGTGCAAACTAAACTAAACTGCGTGTTGACTGGCGCGCAAGTTAAATTTTTTTGTCGTGACAGATTTGGTTATCTTTTATTTGATTATTGTCATCATGGTTGATAGTAAATCACAATCGAACCTCCGTTCTAACGGTAAAGTTACTCCAAAATCCGGCAAATGTAAGACAACAGGTAAAAGCCAACCCTCAAAAAACGTAGAGCATAAATCCAGCAAAAAACCAACGTCAATCTTGACAAACTTGGACGCCAACATTTGTGGCAAGGGAGACTGCTCCAAAGCCGTAACTGAAGGAATTGAGTGTAGTAGTTGCTCCACATGGTTCCACTCGCGTTGTTCCGGGTTATCAACGTTAGAATTAAAAGAGCATCGACAGCGCACAAACTTACCATGGTTTTGCGTACACTGTTCCAAAAAACCGATTATCCGCTCTCTGCTTACTTTGCTCGACCAGCAGAAAGAAATCATCTTTTCACTGGAAGCACGCGTGAAACTACTCGAAACGAAGTTTACGACCTGTTCATCACCACCTAATTCTATTAAGGACGATATCCGCCCCAAGATCGCCACCAAGCTTGGCTACTCCAAAGTCGTTGCTGCGTCACCTCGTGTACAAACTGATCCCCATATCTCGAAGCTACCATTAGTCCCAGCGATAGATGCAACACGTCCTTCTGCTAACCAACAGAAAAACCCTAAGCAGAATTCTCGCGATGGTAGAATGACGGTGATCTGCACAAACGTGCCCGAATCCAAGTCGCCGTGTTTTAAAGAACGTCTATCCGAAGACGTTTCGCAATGGGATCAAATTTGTCGTACCCTTCAGGTTTCCTCGGAAGCCGATAGCGTGGTGCGGTTGTCCAGGCCTCCGAATTCGTCTCACCTAGGAGAACCCAGACTTCTGCGTGTCACACTAAAGTCCGTTGAAGCAGCTGAAACCGTGCTTCTCTCCACGTACGTACTTCGCAAATCCCCTACTCCAATCCGCATCTTCGCCGATCTACCATGGGCAGCACGGCAAGCCAAGAAAAAGCCGTCATTTGACTGGAAGCAGGATAATGACAAACGTAGTATATACGTACACGGAATTCCTGAGCTTTCCGACGCCGACGAATCCAAAAACAACATTCACGACTGTGAGCAATGGCGCTTCATACAGCAACAATCTGACATAACCGCCACACTCACAACGTCGCTAAAACGCCTACCCAAATCACCGAACTATAAAGGCAATGCCCCCCGAATTACGAAAATAACATTCCAGTCGGAAAGTATGGTCACGTCGGCGCTCGAATGTTGGTACGCGAACCGATGGAAAGCTCCATCAGAAATTCGCCTCCGTTCGTCTATCGATACCAATCGGACTAGACCCGAGACGAAAATTACCGACCCAACACCCGAGGTCGAACAACCGGAATTACGTGAAGCAGCCGCCTCAAAAAACTTACCACAGCCGATCCCTTCCGGATCGGCTTCCTAGGTGGTACAGCTCACGACGCCCAACGCAACCGCCATACACTGTCCTGTTGCTATGCGAACATCCTAGGATTCATGAACAAATTCTCCGAATTAAAACTGCTCCATTCGACAAAAAACTTTGATCTTATTGCCATCACAGAAACCTGGTTGACCCCAACCATATTAGATACTGAACTAATGCTCCCAAACATGTTGTCATTCCGCATTGATCGTAAGACTAGAGGTGGAGGTGTCCTACTGTATTACAATCAAGCACTACGCTGTGAAGAGATCGAGAACTCTGATCTGTCTGTTCCTGACACTTTGTGGTGTAGAGTTTTCTTGCAACGCGACGATGTGGCCTTATTGGGTGTGATCTACCGCCCTCCAAATGCGGATTCTCATACAGACTCTTCTTTGCTGACTGCCATCCGACTCGGACTTTCTCAACACTTCACGCATGTCCTCATAATGGGAGACTTCAACTCTCCGGGTGTATCGTCAGGCTCGCCCAGCCATCAGTTTGGACGTGACTTATCAGAATTAATTGCTACCCATCCATTGTACAGCCATGTCAACGAACCGACACGATTCTGCGGCCACCAGATCCCGTCTACCCTCGATCTGATACTCACCAACGAAGAACTGATGGTCGAAAACATGATGATTGAACCACCACTGGGTCATGCTGATCATGCCGTGCTGATATTTGACTACCTCTGCTACTCTCATTATGAGGGGATACCGGACGCCACTACTAGGAGGATTACGAACTACACGCTACTGCGTGAGCTTGTTGCCGCGAACACGTGGGACGTGCTACATACTACGCAACTTGATACTGCTTGGAGTTATTTTGTTACACGATGGCACACATTACTTGACCTATCATCGACCATGAAGGCAATACCAACAAAACGCGACCGACCGACAATTAGAAGCCGGACCAAAAAAATTATGGCACTACGGAACCTTGCATGGCATACTTTCTCTCGATGCCCCACCTCAGAGAACTGGGAATTCTACAGATTATTGCGAAACCAGTGTACATCTCTCAACCGCAATGATCAATTCCTTTACCAACAACAGCTAACTTTGAGACTTCTAGACAACCCGAAGCTGCTATACAAGGAGATCAACGCTCGGAGGAAAGTGAAAACAGGCATCCCTTCGCTCAAGACACCCTCGGGTCTATCCACGTCACCTGAAGAAGTCGCCAGCACTTTGGGCGCGCAGTACGCTCCCATCTTTCGTGCTGCCCCTAAGTCCGTAGTCATACTTGCACCAGTGTCTCCTGTGGGTTCATTGAGCGCAATCATCTTCAGCCGCGACGCCGTCTGCCACAAATTGACCCACCTGCGACAGAATAGCTCCCCGGGTATAGATCACATACACCCAAAGGCTTTGAATGCAGTCGCAGCATATATCTCAAACGATCTGGCGCTATATTTCCAGCGTTCACTCGACTCAGCTGAAGTCCCACAAACTTGGAAACCAGGCTTGATCACTCCGGTCTTTAAAGGAGGCGACCGCACCTTACCAGCTAATTACCGCCCGGTGACCCTGCTGTCTGTGATCTCAAAGGTCATGGAAAGTATTATAGCTGACACCATCACACGCCACCTTGAGGAAAATCACATCCTTGCTCATGAACAGCATGGTTTCCGGCCAGGACACTCCTGCCTATCCAACCTCCTGTTGGCCAGGGCCGATTGGACGAAAGCCGTGGACTGCCGGGTGGCAGTTGACGTGGCATACCTGGATTTTTCGAAAGCCTTTTACAGAGTTGATCACCTTATTCTCATTCAAAAGCTACGCCACTACAGAATCGATGACCCCTTGTTGATGTGGATCAGCCGATTTTTGCAAGATCTCACATCGTGTGTGCGCGTCAAAGACGCCGATTCAGACTGTTTCCCGGTAACCAGTGGAGTTCCGCAAGGATCTTTACTCGGACCCACTCTCTTCCTTATATTCATCAATGATATCAGCATGATCTTATCAAGCTCATTTTTACTCTTCGCGGATGACCTCAAGGTTTGGCATCGTATATCTAGCTTCGAAGATCATCAAATCCTGCAACGTGACCTCGACCGCCTCTATCAGTGGTCATTAGAACACAATTTACCGTTCAACTCAGAAAAATGCCACATTCTGACCATTCAACACTCTGTTCGTTACGCTTATCACATGGGGGACGAACTTCTGCGCCATGTGGACCAGGTAAGCGACCTCGGCGTCATCGTACAGCACGACTTGGGCTGCTCCAGCCAGTGCAACAAGGCTGCAAGAACCGCAAACCACAGTGTTGGTCTTCTGAGGCGACTTTTCAGACGCTTTGACCGACGACTCTTCCCACAGCTACTGTCCGCCTACATCCGCCCCCCGCTCGAATATGCAGTCAGTGCGTGGCATCCGTGGCTCCAACAAGACATGAACGCCCTCGAACAGCCACAACGGCGAGCAACTAAGCTTATCAACGGCCTTCAAAACATGTCCTACGAAGAACGGCTGCAGTATAGCGGCCTCTTCTCAATCCGCTACCGACTCCTCCGCGGTGATTTGCTTTTGACCTTTCGCATTCTCACAGAGAATGACCACCCTTGCAAGTCCTTGATGCCTCTATCCAATCGACGTACTCATCGTGGGCACAATCTCAAGATTGCTCATCAGAACAGCCGATTGAACAGTCGACGGTATTTCCTACCCTTTCGCACATGCCGTGTATGGAACGCTCTCCCGCCGGAGGTGGTATGTGCTGAGTCACTGTCTTCGTTTAAGCAACATCTAGACAAACACCTTTGGCAATCAACTTACAAATGACTTGTTTATCTTTCGCCATTCCGTTCTACCCCATTATACTACATACCACTCACACATCCATAAATAACTAACATTTTCCCAGTCTTTTCTCCCCAGCTTGCAAGCATCAACGTTGCTCACGCCAAAGCAACCGTCCGCAAGTCCGTCATGCACTGGAGGACGTGGTGGGAATGTGTCTTGGGCTGACACTTCTCCCTATAAAAAGCCACAAATGTCCAATCAAGGTGTATGCTATACGCGAACATGGCCCGCTATAAGGCCTATTTGCCTCCGTTTTATCTCTTCATGTATGCTTTTTAGCACGCTTTGTGCGACCCTCTGTACACACCACCCA